>CM075861.1:75542994-75665494 GCA_037975125.1 Latrodectus hesperus
TATATATATAATTAACAATTTAAATACTTTATCACATAGTTAATTCATCGTTATTAGCCATATTGTTAAAAATGTGAAAGTGCATCGATTTTGACGTCCTATCTGCATGTACTTAGCATGTTTATGTGTGTTGAATTACAAATAGAAATATGTGAAGGCAATAATCGTAATAGTTTACTATAAAGTGGTTGTTTCTTTCATTCCAATTGAGATCATAGCCAAATCACACTTTTTTCATTTCTCAGTGGTTTAAAATATCAGTGACGTCGGATACCGTTTCATCTGCATCACGTCGTATTAAGACGGCGTCGTAAATCCGAATGGTCGACGAATTTGCAGTCTGCCTTCAAATCGCATTCTTCGAGTGGCAGTAAACAAGGGGCAGCTCTCAATCGAATGTCTGAGTGTCGTCGGTGATGACAAAAAATCCATTCATGATTTTTATCTGTGGTAAAGAGGTATTTTTCAATTTTAGTTTTTTCCGTTTGTAAGAATTTTCAAAATCGTGAAAATTAGCTATTGTTCTGAATAGTTAGTTTTCAAATTTATAGTGATATTGCTTCCAAAATTTCCTGAAATTGTTAACTTTTCTAATTTGTGTCTCTGACTGATTCAAGTTTTCTTTCCTGGCTGTCCAGCTTCAACATATCTGTTGTTGTTGTTGTGGCTTATCCTCCTTTTGTCTGACTTCGTCAGACAAGGTCCATAAGACCACTGACCCGAAGAAAATCTGATACAAAAAGGGGGGAAGAATAAAGGTCCTGCTTGGTGAGCCCCATGCAGTCAAGAACATGTTCAGGGGAGGCTTGTTAGGCTCGGCAATTTGTGCATAATGAGTAGGTCTTCCTCCCCTCTAAAAATGAGAGACTTTTTGTGTGGCCGCTTTTGAGACATGTTATTGCAGTTCGGGTGTCGCAGTTGAGACTGAATGATGATCCAGGATCGCTGATCCCATACCAGTGGTGCCTGGGTGGGTTTCTCCATTCCTTCGAAATATCACAAACGACTTTGGAATGAAGGTGTGCAAAGGTTAGGGCTGTATGAGAAGGTGGAGAATGGCTGCAGCCCTGCTTGGCTAAGTGATCCGCTTGCTCATTGCCATAGATGTCAACGTGGGATGGAATCCACTATAAATGAACATCGTGTAGTTTGGAGAAGAAGGATAGAAATGCTGGTTTTATCTCCAACTGTGAACAAGTTTTGAAGGTGCTGAAGGGCGCTGCGAATGTCAGGAAGAATCCAGAGGTCTCCTAAGTCACATTCATTGCGAATAGTCTGAAAACCGTGTTCTATTGCTATGAGTTCACTTTTAAAAATAGAGGAAGAATCAGGGTTACGGAGAAAGTAGGATCAACATATCTTGTGCCATTTTACATTTTCTTGAAATCTGTTAAAGCTTCTCTAGTTCTCATTTTTTATTTTTGATTTGATGAACATTTTACGGGTAAAACGTTGATTGTTACGAGTATCTAAAACTATGATTCCAGAAGTCATTTTGAATCGCTTTGAGCTAAATGCTCTTAACAATTGTCTGACTGATTGGAACAAGACACCCTATCAAGTAACGACTCTATAGTTTTAACTCGTTGGAATCAAAATTAAAAATATTGTCGATGTTAATTTTGTTAATAAAACGATTTTATATATAAAAACTAAAGCATTGATTTGAGATGCCGTTTTCCATTGATTAAACCATTAACACGTCAACAATAAAACAGAAAAAAATGCAAAATAAAAAAGACAGGACAAAACAACGTTTATGGTTGGTTTAAACTGGCGAGGAAGGTTTAATTTTTTTATTATCTTGATTTCATGAACCAGAAGAAATAAAATGTAGGAAGAAATATGTCTTTCCAAATGCGGATGTCTCGGATCACAGCTTTTGTCACGTTCTGTGATTACGAGTGCCTTAACATGATTTTTAACAAAGATTGAATGTTAAAGATAAGAAAATGGCTTTTTGAGCACAAAACTGTTTTCAAGAAATGCGTGTTCAAAAATGTATGAATTCCTAAGTAGATGTAAGCTTTCTTTATGAGATACAAATTTTATATATTGTGGATTTGACAAAGAAATTCTCTAACTAATTAATTGCAGTTTGATTATATAGTTACCTTTGTACAATTTTTCCAATGGTGGGTACTGGGTAACTACTCCTTCACCCCAACAAGGCCAAAAACTGCTACTCATTTATAGTACCGGTGAACATCTGCGAGTAGGTGAGTATCATTACTTACGTCACTCCAGTACGAACCTGTTTATAGAGTGGGCCACGTTCATTCATCATCTCAAATGAAAGGACAGAATAACACACAGAGAGAGACAGGAACATGCATACTTGTACCGGGATTCTAACCATGTACCAACACCCTAGGAGTGAGGTACGCTAACCCTTCAGCCATCGGCCAGCAGCTTTATATTTTGAGTTTACGTAAGACGAATTCAAAATTTTGCATTACTTTTCTTAAAGCTACTCGTTATTATTAGAGATAAACCAACAACACTTATAAATTCTAAAAGGTTTATTTTAAAAAGTTTGCTATTTATAATTTTTCAAAATCTCTTCATTTTTGAAGACAAATGTGTCTTTAATGAATCATTAATTTTCGAAGATTAATTGTTTTCAGTCAAAAATGCAAAGGAATCAGTATAACTATCAAGATTTATAGGCTTTTTTACTGGCTAGATTTGAGTGAAATTTTTCTTAACATAAATGACTGTTTTACATTACATGACAAAAATTTACTATAATTGTTTATATCCTTTGCATATTTTTACTTTTTTTCATTTTAATCTATTAACTCTTACTTCGGAGATTCGATTTTTACCCTAAGTCACAAAAATAGTTTTCCTATAGAGTTTAATTAAGTTTCAACACCGGCCAATTAATTTACATTTTATGTTCATACTTTTCTTCCTTGAATTTGATGAAGTGTAAATTATATATTTTCACAAATTTTGCCTTTGGTATGTTGAATAACCTAATAATTAAATATTATAGTTTCTGAGGTTTTATATATATATATATATATATATATATATATATATATATATATATATATATATATGTATATGAACCCGGTGGCTTAATGGCAGCGTTACACGCTCTCATGACACAGGTCCGAGGTTCGATCCTCGGGCTGGGCAAGGTTGATTCAGCCTTTCATCGCTTCAGTGGGTCGATTAACTGAGTACCAAGCATGCTTGGGAACAATAAACTGGGGTCTTACGTTAGGCTGACCACCTAACTGGGACATATGCTTCGCACCCCAGGGCCCTCGGTCATGAAAACAGTTATGGGCACTGTAGGCCTTGGCCCACATGGGCTGTCGTGCCATGGAGTTTAGTTTTTATAAATCTATCTATCTATTTACATATATATATATATATATATATATATATATATATATATATATATATATATATATATATATATATATATATATATGTATATGATAGATATATATGTATAGATATAGATAGATAGATAGATAATATTTAAAATGTTAATTCTTTTAAGTCCACAGATAAAATTCTTCTATAATTGCAATTACTCTATAATTGCATCCCTCAATGATTGCAATGGACATTTCGAGGGATTCGAAGTGATTTCCCCTTCGGAATTCGAAGTTGTGCTCTATCTGAATCAAATGGGAGTTTTGAATTTTGTGGACGACGGATCTCTGCCAGGCTGTGCTGTACTGAAACTAAGTGATGGAAGGAAACAATCCATGTCTTTGTGGGTGGAATTCATCACAGCTTCCGGTTACCTGTCTGCCAGGAAGATCCGATCTAGGTTTTAGAATTCCGAAGGGGAAATCACTTCGAATCCCTCGAAATGTCCATTGCAATTATTGAGGGATGATATAAATCGAGGTTCCTGAACTTCCACCTCTTTCAGTACGTCTTGTACCACTTTGCATACTTCGCGTACCGTCTTCGCTACGGTAGCTTTCCGAGTCTGCACCCGTTCTCCATAGAATTAGTTCAGCTGGTACAAAAGTTTCGATTACGCGGTCATCATGTCAGGCGGAACCAGCATGATCGCCGGCTGACCCTGCTGTAAGAAACGGGCTAGCGGGGAAGTGAAGAGTTTCACTGCTGCTGCCGTGATCACCGCACTAAGTATGAACCTGGAATTTATGTACTAAGTGTCTTATTATTCATGTAATCCTTTATGCAGTGAATTATTTGTTAAACCATATTATCAACAGACACTTAACAAAATCCCAGGTTCATACTTAGTTAATTAAGTTTATCACTGATTAATTTAGAATAATACAATTAATGATATCTTCAGATTAACTTGGACAAAATAAATATACTCTTTTACAGATAAATTAGACACAAGATAAATAATGATTCACAGAGTTATTTGTAGGAACATACTAGAGATTTCCACAAAAGAAACTTACAAAGTCATCTGGAGACGCCAGGTATCCCACGTGGGCCAGGCTTAACACTTATCGGGTGACCAGAAACTCCTCGTTACTCGGCGCCTTCCGTTTGGTCTCGAGGCATTTTTGCAATAGTGGCACAGCAGCTGTTGGAGCATTGTACGACGTGGTTTGTCCCTGCAGCCAATCTCCTGATTATATTCTTTTCTCAGGAACTCGCCTTGCACGGCTATATACTCGACCACCTCCTTTTTTCGGCAAACTCCCAGTGTCCGGCGCTGATCTCACACCGATTCAGGCTCTCCTCCTTTTTCAGGCAGCTGCACGCGTTCGGTCCCGGTCTCTCTCTAAGTCTCTCCTTCCCTCCTTCCTTTCCTGGCGCCAAAACCGGTTCCTGGTCATCTCCTTACTTCACTTCGCCATGCGCTCTCCACATGAACATACCCGGCGCCCCCTCACAAATAAATCTCTTTGCCAACCACAGGAAAATTAAATTACATTCATTTGTGGTCAGCACAAATTTGTGCATGTTCAGAAGAGAGAGAGTTAGTGCTGAAGATATAGGAGAATAGATTATCAGTCAGACACTGAAACTGCAAATGATAATAAACTTATTGAAAGTGACGATTAAGAAGATAACTTTTAAATGTCCAAGTTGAAGCGGACATTGAACCATCAGATTGTGAAGCATCTGTCGGCTTTGAAATGGATGATGTGTCAACTCTAATGTTACCGCATGCAAATTTTCACTGTCAAGCGGATGTGCGAGTTGGCTGCCCGAAAACGAGTGAAGGCAATGGAACAGCTTAATTCGATCGAGATATTCAACTTGCAATGTCTTTCATTTATAGTGCTGCACGTACATAATGTATTAATCTATAGCACTTGTAAATACTTTAATATGCCAAAGTGTTTTTTTTTCATTTAATTGGTTGAAAGTTATTTTCTTTTAAAATATATAGTTTCTACTCCTATTTTCAACATGAAATAATGAATTAAAATGGAGCCTTTTTTGGAAAAAATAAAATTAACTGAATTTTTGATTATCCGAATGTGTTCCGATCCCAATTGATTCGGATAATTGGAGTTCTACATTAACTTTAAATGTGTAAATGAGTGCAATTTCTTCCAATGATCCATCAATCTGTAAAATCGTCTTTATAGTTAAATTCAAATCATACATTCAGCATTTTATAGCGCTTACTAGATTAAAAAAGTCGAAGATTGAACTTTTCTTATACAAATGTCCTTTGAAAAAAATATTTTCGCAGATTTTTAGTTTTCCTTGCATAAGTGTAACTGCGCAGATAATGAAATAATATTTTGTTTCAAAAGTAAATTCTCTTTCTCTATTTTGAAAAAAAAAATATTGCCAGGTATAATTTATACCATGTAAAAATTTTCCCTGTAATAAAGTTTGTAAAACTGTTTTGTTTCATAATATATATATATATATATATATATATATATATATATATATATATATATATATATATATATATATGTATGTATGTATGTATGTATGTATACATACATATATATATATATTATTTTTTATGTTTAATATAGTTGAAGAAAGGATTTTTAAATAGTTTTATTTGAATTATATTTTAAACCTTTCGTATTGACTTGAAAATTTCTTACAATTTTTGTTTCTAATGAAATACTGAGAAATGTGGTCATTTCTCTTGAATATAAAAACGGGAACAATTTGTGCATGATTAGGATAATTATTCAGAGGAAAATCGGTAATTAATCGAGAAGTAATTAGAGCATCTCATTCTAATCTGTATTTTCTTCCTCAACTCACTGATTTTGTCCACAATCTCTCCAATAATTTATGCAATTAGGAAACTGCTCTTTCTGGCATATAATATCTAGAAAGTTGTTAAATATTCAAAGTGGTAATTTATTTCAAAATTTATGCGTTTAATTTAGAATTTTTTATTAGTGACTTTAAAAAATTTCAAAATATTCGTAAAAGACAAAAAAATATTTTGTGAAAGAATTAATAAACTTTTATTTTTATTCTTTCCATACCTAAATTGCATGAAAAAAAACAATTATTTATTAATCTTTAAATTAAAATAAGTATTTAGAGAGATAAAGTTGACCATTTTGATATTAATATTATTTGTGCCTAGTTATTAAAAAATGGTAAAACAAAATCCTGTTTTCAAATTTAGTAAAGTAAAAGCCATTTTAGAAAATGATGTATATTTGTTATTTTACTCCAAAATTAAATTGCTCTTCTGCTCAATTTTGGTGACAAAATATAGATCTATGAAATAAAATTTTCTTGGCAATCCCGATTTGAAAATGCCTTTATGAATTAAAAGTTTTCTGTAGAAAAATGATGAAAATTCAAAAAGAACCAGTATTGGAAACATTTTATTTACAACAACCTTACAAAACAGACTGCTCACTATTTTTTTTAATTTATTATATCGGGATATTTCTTGGAACAAGTTCAGAATCCCCATACACTGATTTCTCGCCAAATCTGGTAACCGTTGTTTACGTTGTAGTGTTGCCGATTTAAGCTTTTGTTTTTATTATATTGTTGCCAAATTTAGTTTTTGTTACTATTTTTATTTTTTCGTTGCCAGATTCCGTTTTTTTCACGTTATAAATAATTTTTACGTTATATATGTGCTTTTTTTAGTGGCAATAGCTTTTTTAGTTTCACTTCGAGAACTTTCCAGAACTTTCTTTGCTAATTGTTCTACGTTTTAATTGCTAGTCATTTTAATTTCATTTACTGATTCCCGCTGGATTTCTCGCTCTTCTGTTTCGTTGTCGCCAGTGTCCAATTATCGTAAATTATTTTTTACTATTTCTTTTATATTATTTACTTTTATTTGGTTTAATTTTAATATATATTTTTTTACTAAATGATACATTTTATTTTATATATTTAAAATCGTTAAATATTCTTTTTTCCTTATTTCGTTTTCTTAATTTATTATCAACTTTTTAATGTTTTAATTACCTTATTTATTGTTTTAATTTAAAATGTCTCATGCTCAAAATGTTGTTGAAATATATCAACAAATTATTTTAGCAAAAATTAAAGATAATAATGATAGATTATTGCTCAGGATTCCAAATTATTAATTAATTTAGGATTCACAAATATTAATTTTTTAACGGAAATTGGATTGGGAGAAGGTGTTATTATTTTATTTAAATTCTATTGCTTACATGTATTTTTTTATTGTATTCGTGTTTCATTTTTATTTACTTAAAAAGTGTTTGTATTTAAAAAATATTTTATTCATGTTTTTTTTTAATTTTAAAAAATGTATGTATTTGAAAAATAAGTTTTTGCATGCTTTTTTTTAAATTTTATAAAGTGTATATATTTAGAAAAATATTTTTGAATGCTTTTTTTGTAAAATTAGATAATTATTTTTACTGAAATGTGACACTGGTGACTAACGAATAAAATGTCGAAATAAATATACCAATCGACATGTCAGCTTAACTTCATATCAAGTAAGTCCAATATTTACATTTATTTCCCTTTTTAAAATTTCTGAAATGCTTATTTTTCGATCGAACTTCGGGAAATTTCCCGTGTTTATAAACGCGCACCTAGTTTGGCGACTTGGCGACAAAAATATTCGCCGCGTCGCCAAGTGTATGGGGATACTGAACTTGTTCCTATTTCTTATATTTTTACATTCATTTCTTGGTCTTTAAAATTGGGAGGCTTGATCAAGAAGATAAAACTAAATGAGATGAGATCCACTAGGATATCATACTTAGTGGGATTTGTATATGCAAAAATAAATTTTAATATTCATTACTTAAAAATGAATGTTTAATTTATCATTATTTTTAATGAAATAATTTATCTTTGCTGTTTTTATTCCAAATTATGATTAGAGGTATAAAATTGGCAAAAACCCAATTTACTAGATCTTGATGGTGTTGAAATTTTATTTTATGATTTTTTTAGTTTTGCTTCTGAAAATAGATTTATTATTTTAACTGGAAAACTATTTATGAATTATATTGAAATTTTTACTGAAAATTTAAAATTTTTTTGGTTATTTTCTTAAAAACAAGAATCTGAAACACACAAAAACTTTCTTTACTAACAATTCTACATTTTCAAATAAATACGTATGTAAAATGATAATTATTATTTTATTTTGAAATGTTGAGGTTTTTTGTATGTTTTTTGACCGAAATTGTATGAGTGTTATTGTCTAATGCCAAGTAAGACATAAACCTCAAAATAACTATACCTCTCTCTCTCTCTCAATGCTATTCTCTGAACTAGGTATTTTCAAACACTAGGGTTTTATGTATTTTCAATAAAACCTTATGGCAAATTTAATAATGAAATCTAATTGCAAAAATCATAATCCGATTTCCTTATACTAGATATACTCTGATTTTAGAAATGCTAAAATTAATTTCTCACAAAATCGTGAAATTATTAACAATAAAAGAGATTTTATTTACTTTTTATTTTCAAAAAACTTCAGAACTCATTGTTGATCAATACTTTGTTCAACTGAGCTTCGTAAATTATTCTGGTTTTATTTAAATAAATAAAATCCTTATTTTGTTTGTTTCTCGAATTTTTGTATGGTTTTAAAAGAAGAGCAGTTGTGCATGAAATAATAGTCCATCAGGGACTAACATAAAACAGCATTTTAGTTTCGTTAAATATTTTTTCATTATAGCATTTGTGATTCATTTAAAATTTTGTCGTGTTGGCACACGACAATAACAACAACATTTATTTAATTTCATTTTTATTTTATTTTATTTATTTACTTATTTGTTTATTTTTTGCACTCATTTATTTACTTTTTATTTTATATTTATTTATTTTTTGCATTTTCAGATGGGGTATGCCAAGATAGCGCAAGTGACGAAAGGTATTCACACCCGCCAATATAGCCGAGCCTTCATAGTCAGCGACAACAGTTCGAGGGCTGCCATCATCACCATCGATTCTGGGATGGTCTCACACGTGGTCAAAATGGAGGTGATTATTTTTCTCTCTTCCAAATGGGAATAAAATAAGTTAATGTGAAAAGTTCTACATTTTTGCACACACACATAATTTTCAGATGTATGTCATGAAAGAATGAACTTACATGCAATTTAAGAATTTTTATAGGGATCGTTTTCTTTTTTCGGTCCTTTGTGTGGTACATATTCAATAAATTTTTTTTTGATCACTTATTATATTTACATAACCTGAAAATATTTAAGAGGAATTAAATATATTTTAAATGTTACATTTATAAATTGCAATGAAATGTAATGTAATACTTTTATACGGAATAACACATACTTTTAAAAATAATTTGCTGTATTTAATTATATAATTGTTGAAGAAATTGAACACACTTTTAATAGGATAAGAAAATGGGTAATATTTTAAGCTGCAAATAGCAAATGTTAATTTTTTATATTGAAAATAAAGAATGGATACTTTTTTATGTTACACATAGAAAATGGATGCTTTTTTATGTTATAAACAGAAAGTGGATAATTTTTTATGTTGCAAGTTGTAAATTTTAATATTGATTGCTCGTAACAATATTTTGAAGAACTAGTATGTGTTGGAAAGGTTTTGCACATTATTTATAATCTATGTTAGATCCAGTTACTAAAATAACAAATAGTATTTTGAAAAGAAATATAACGAATAAATTTTTACATTAAATATTTTCTTAATTTTAATTTTTTCCTATAATGGTGTTTGTGTGTACATATCTATCTATCTATATACATATATATAATTATAATTTCATTGCATTAATAAAATAAATAAATAAAAAATTATAGTAGCAAAAATAAGTTCTTTCTTTTGATAAATATGCACTATTCGTAAGAAAATTTCTAACAAAAACAATGGAAGGAATATTAAATTTATTTTTAAATATAAACCGAAATTTAAATTATGATTAATTAGAATAAAGCACTTAGAATTTTGCATAATTTTGATATTAATCTCAATCTTTGAAAGTTTTGTTTTTGATTTGTTTATTCAAATAGAAGCTCTCTAAGCTGTTTAAAATAATTAAGTTTAAAGAAATAGATCAAAAATGATTTTTTTAAGTATTAGGTAATCTAAGTTTTCTTTTCAAAAATACAATTTATCTATTATAGAATTTTCTAATATAACAGGAGAATTATATTTCTTTAACATTAATTCAATTAACTTACTAATTAACTTTGTGTACCTTTTATAAATTTCGGCACAAAATGATTTTCTGTAATCATTAGTTAGAGCTAGTATCTCATTAATATAATAATCGTTAATTTTGTTTTCAATCATTTTGAAATAGTCATTAAAATTTAATTTTGATGTATGCGTTTTATACTTTGTATCTCAACAAATGCATACATATCAAATACAAGAACGAATCATTTGGTGTCCTTTATTAAATGTACGAAACTTCCTTTACATTGAAAATCAAAAGACATTTTTGGCAATTTAATACTTATTTTTATTACTTAACTAGAAAGCGCTACAACTTCATCGAAATTCATAGTTCTTATTTGCTGAGAAATCTGCGATTAAAAATATAAAAGAATATCTGATTTGTGTTCTCATGAGTTTGCTTTTTTTCAATAATTTTAAATGAATGTTTTAAATATAAAAATATTCCTTTTAGAAAAGTAATACCAATACTGTTCATATTTTTAAATGTAATAAGGAATCTACATTAATCTGAGCTGCAAATCATGCAAAATAATGCTTCTTTCCATCTTATAATTAATCTAATCTTTATTTAAGTATAATTGTAGGATTTTCTATAAATATATTAAATTTAAAATGAAAGAGGTTGGTAATTCAAAAAATTTTGAAAACTCTGATTGTTATTTGTTATTTATTAATTAAAATTAATTAATAATAATGCTGAAAGGTGTTGTTATCTGTTAAGGTTAAATGTATGAATATAAAATAATGGTTACAAAGATTATAAAAAAGGGACATCGGCATATTTGTAAACTATTTTTGTTTTCTTATCTATATTCCACTGCATGATATTATTTGTTAGTAATATCTGTTAATTAATTTAATTTTAAGCATCATGTTTTCGTAATTTTTTTAAATAGATGAACCATTGCTTTTGTTTTTAAGTATAAAACCTTTTCTTTATTATTTTACTTATAAATAGAAAAATCACTAATGCAACATACATATATGTGAAAATATAATAATTTGATCTATACTTCTAATTTAGTTAATTTAATAATTTATTAAAATCCATTCACATATAAGATGAACTTATTTAATCAAAAAAACTTGATGTAAAAAAATATTTATTGCCATAAAATAGGAAAGACGGTTAATTAAGTGTAATAAATACGTCTTTGATAAATAGATTTAAACGTGTATTAAATGATGCAATTACGAAGAAAAAATTTGCTTCCGCATTTACTTCCTACTTTTGAGGGGTGGAGAATTTGAATCTTAATGAATCAGGAAAAGAATTCCCGGCCTCGAAAATATCACCTTCAACACGTGAAAACAGTTTTCAAACAAAGAACCACTTCCGATGGCTTCAGCAAGTTTAACGATCAACCTCCCCTCTCCCCTCCTTTTCACGTCCAGAAGCATGGATCATTCCAGTTCCGACTGTTGCCACAAAAAGTGGAACGAATTCCAAACAAAAAACGTTCAAGTTCGATCAATTTTCAATTTCTAAGACGGCATTATTATTTTGTGCCTGATTTCGAAACAGGTTTTTCTTTTTCAATGTACTCTAAATTTATGGATTAAGATGCTAGAGTGTAACTAATCAAACTATTAATCAATATCTCCTGTCGTAACAGGCTTTTGGTCTAAAAAATCTGAAGAAGAATTTAGATAACTGGAACAGCATTTTAATGAAACTTTTATTATTTCGTTTTAGGCTTGTAATGTTGAAATGTCTAAAAAACTACCTTTTCATAACTCCTTTTCATAAGATTACTTAAAGGATTAGTGTTTACAATATTAAAATATTAACGTGTAAAACTCTGAAATTACTCAATTTAACTTATTCTAAAGTAATCGCACTTTAAAAAAAATTTTAAAGTAGAAAAGAAAAGTGGCCATTATCAGAATTAAATTCAACAATTTCTTTTCAAAATCGTGGCTTTAGGAGGATGTCGTGGGTTGATTGTTTTTTTCCAAGTTGATTTCAAACTCAAATTTCCAAATTATCTTTAATTTCATCTGATTTAAAAAGTTAATTGAAGCTTGAAATTTATAATGCTTAATTTTACATTTTATGTAACATTATTAATTTATCTCTAAGGTTTTCACATTTATTGCTTAAAAATAAATTAAAAATTGTTTTAAGAATGCAATTATGTTTTTCAAAATTATAATATTTAATCTTCACGAATATATAAAAATGAAAAAGAACGATTTAATTCCATTTTAAAAATTCTTAGAAAATGGGGATGAGGGAGAATTTAAAAATTTATCAAGGATAATTTTAGTATTATAATTTTCAATCAATATATTACACTAATAATGGTATATACATTATTGATTAAAAACAATATTAGAATGAGTTAAAATAACAATTGTTTCTTCGTTATCGATTTATTTATTACATTTTTGAAACCAATTCCAAATCATACCAAATATATCAAACACTAATAAGGGAAATTTTTAATATGCAAAATTTATTTATTGAATTACTTCTTATGTGAGGCTAGTAATTAATTTTTATTTAAAACTACAAAAAAATGTCAGGAAAAATTGCTAACAATAAGAATAGTATTTTTTAGTATATTAGTATATAGAATATCACATAATAATTTAATTAGAAAATATAATTCTGATTACTTTATTTGAAAGAAATATTATATTTTGTATTTAATAATTACTAATGATTTATACTTCAAATTTTATTAATTTTATGTATATATTAATATTAAATATTTTAATAAGCAGCACTTACAATATTTCATTAATATACAGTTATATACATATTTTCAATAAAAGATTTCCTTTAATTTTATTATTTTTTTCACAATTATGAAGTTTTTATTGATAAATTTATGATAGTGGAAAGTTTTTATAGACTGTAATTAGTAATATCCAATTTTTTCAAAAAAGAAAGTTAAATTGTTTATTTAATTTCTTTCAGTAAATATTCATTGATTTTCTGTGTTTTGTGTTAAAACAAATTGAAATGGAACTCTAAACTTTCCATTAATTCGTAATTTTTAAAGAAATTAGAAATTCCTCAACTAATCTATATGCCTACAGTATATCATCAATCGTGTTAAATTAAATAACGTGTGTTTATTAATTATGGAGAGAAAAAAACTATTAATAAAAGCTAATATACTTATCCGTAGAAACTGAGCATAAATTATTGATATAATCTGGTTTAGCTTCCTGCTTATATGACCAATATAAAATCTACCAACTTTTTTATTCTTTGATTACTTCTATATTTACAATATTTTGCTAAAAATAATAGATACTCTCTTTTGCAACTTCCCATAATTATAACTTTTTTTACATTGTGCTTGTTATGCTCGCAATTAGAATTATCTGTCCTCTTTCATTAAACTAGCCCCGTTTTTTTAAAAACCGGAAGAATATTCTTCACTTCCGCAGACAACAATTATCTGCAACACGTGACTCGATCTGTCCGAGATCAGTGAAAGTTCCAAATCAAAGAAAGAAGTGAGAAATCACGTTTCCGAATGTCATTATTTGTTTTCGGAAGTAGGCTTGACCTACATTTAATTCTATACGTTATTACTTCATAACAAATGTCATGATTTAGAAAAAGAATTCTTAGTTTCTTTTCACCAACATTTTTTATTTTTCATTGTTATGAAATTCATTTTATAAAAAGTTTCCTTTTCTTCTCTTCTAAAAAAATTTTCAAAGTACCCCAAAGTAAGCATTCTAGAAGAATTCTAAAGAATGTACTCTAGAAGAAAATTTAATCTTCTTGAATATTAAGTATAATTTTCAATGTTACAAAATTATATAGTTACAGCATTTTTAAGAAATTATACTAATTTATTTTTACAGAAATTCAGGAAAAGCAAGACACAGAATTTTTCATATAGGATATTGTTTTGAAGAATACAACGCTCCTAAATTCCAAAAATCTTAAACTGTTTGATTTTTCTAGTAGAGAATGTGTGTAGATAAAATCATGACTACAAAACAGGATCTTCAATTACTGTGAAATAATAACGATTTATGAAATATTAAGAATAGATATATAAAAAATTTGTTTGAAAATAAATAGCAACCAGAAAAAGTTTCAGATGTAGTATAGAAAGTATGTAAGAACTCTGTTGTTGAAGGAGATAATGATTTAAAATTAAATAGATTTTATCGTTAAATATAAAAATATTAAAACATCTATTATCGCGTGAGAATATTTACGAAAACATAAGATTTTTTCATTTAATTACTACATTGTTAAATTTTTAAAAGAAATATAAAATTTATTAAGAATATAGATTTTTTTTCAAAATTTATTTTATAATTTGAATACAGGAAGTCTTTACAAAATTTTTTATTGAAATTAAATACAAATGATAAAATTTAAGGCAAAATTTTTATTTAAAAAATGCAAATCATTTATTAGTTTTTTAATATCAAAACTTTTATTATATTAAAAATAAAACTTGATACTTTACTTATTTGATACGAAAGATTTTTTATATTATTTAAAAGTAAATATTAATCAAAATCTAATTACAAATAGAAACTATATTTCTAATAATTTATATTAACTCTTTTTTGGAGTTTAAGTTTAGGTGTTTTTATGAAACTCCTTTTTAGAGATTTAATTATATAGCTCTTTCTTTTAGAGCTGAATTATTAAATTTTAAATCAAACTAACATTATAACAAATATAGATTTTTAATTGGAAATAAAAGAAAATAAATTTTGGTAAATCATATTAATATTGTTTTTTTATGGTAACATTTTACGAAAAATGATAAAATACAATGAAAATATTTAGCTCAATACACTGTTATTATTTACATCTTTCGATTATGCATATCACAGTTTTATGGTAAAAAGACTCTTTTGGAATTTTATATTTGGATTTTATAAATACTTTATCTGTTATTAGTTGCCACCTGTAAAAAAAAAAAAAAAAAAATTTTTTTGCTTTTAGTTTTAGGTCTAAGAACCCGAATTCTAGTAATAATAAATTTTGCATAAATTCTTACATTGAAATTAAAAGGTATTATAACTCAGTATTACTTAACATCAAAAGTTTAAAGCTCTTCAAAGTATTTAAATTTTGTTTAGGGGATTTAAATTAGTATCAAAAATTAAATGTTATTATAGGGTTGAGCAGAGAAACTTTTTTAATATACATTAAGATATGCACTTTTTCATCGATTATGAAATAGAAAATGAATTCCTACGAATTTGAAATGACTCTCATTAGAGAATCTAGTTCAGTCTTATTTTAAGCGCTGTTGTCTGAATCTATATCAGCAAGTGCAAGTAGTACCAACTTGATAAACACCATTCTAGAGTTTTCTTTCAAGGGCCTGACCTCAGAATTCAGAAACCCGGATTCTGACCTTGTTGACCTTTTCCAGCTCTGACCTGGTTCGGTTGAAAACATCTCATGCAAAGTTGCTCAAAAGAAATTTCGATGCGATGCATGCCTACTTTTTCTGCTTAGTCAGCTGTGCCATTTTCGTTTCTTTCTACTTCAGGAAAGATGGTTGAACTTATTTTTTTGCTGTTGATTCTTGAAAATTAGAAATTTGTTATCTTTCTGTTTATCCTTTAGTAATGAATATATTGCTAATAATTCAATATTGTAGATCAAATAATCACACATTTAAATAAAAGTGTGATATTAACTCATATAATTACATTTATATTTTTTGAAAATATCTTATTTCTTTTTATTTAGTTTGTAAAGAGTACCATTAAAATAGAATAATTTTATTCAAATATTATTTAAAAAATATTCTATAGAAAAAATAATGTTTTATTTTGACTAAAATGTGCTTAAAGAATAGTCATTTAGAATCGTAATTTCAAACAGCGAAAAGTAAGTTGCTCCTTATTTTTGTTAGTTGAATTTTCAAATAATTTTATACTTCATTTTTCAGTAGTATGCACAAAAGTGAGAAACCCCTAAAGTAAGTTTTAAACAATGAAATATTTTGCTTAATGAAATAGAGCATATGTAAATATTTGGAGCAATATAACAAGATTGTTTTGTAGTGTTCAAATCATTTTAAGTTCTGCACAACATGTTCTTAGTAACAAATAAAAAAAAAACGATGTTTATTTCCCAATTTAGAGTTTGTATCTCGCTAAAAGGTTTTTCGCTTTACGAGAGCACAGCTTCAAATAATCGCAAAAAGTAAACATTAACTCTATTTTTTTTGATTGGTTGTAAATTTTGGTTATCACTATAAGATCTCCAATTTATGTTTTTCTTAGAAGAAATACTAAAAATATTGTGTCATTCTGTTGGAAGCAAATATTATACTTCAAGCACATTTTTGTGCATGTGTGGGTGGCCCATCTTATACAGATACTGAAATAGAAATAACTAGAAATGCTAAATAGTTATTTGAGATATTTTTCTGTGGTTTGTTTGTTTGTTGCCCATGACACTTGGACAAGCCAAGCTCGCTATGCCTTTGACAGTGCGAATTAAGTCAATTGAGATGCGTCTTTCGTTTGGATATGAGCACCACGAAAGTGAAAGTACTACTTCTTGCTCATTTTAAGGTGCCTCGTAATTTTGAACCACGGTCAGGTGACGAGGCCACACCTGAGCTGGCACCCTCCTCTCCACATCCACGCCACACCAGCGGAAGGACTTTGGACGTCACAGATTAACGTGGACACGTCCCCAACCCACGGAGTTCCAGCATCCCAGTGAAGGAGGGTACACCGTGGTCACCCTCCCAACTACTGCCCGCAGCAAATGATGCTTCACTTTGCTGAGCTTACGGGAAGCGGCGTGAAGCTACCGAGCCACTGGAGCACCTTTTCTGTGGTGAATAATTTCAGTAATATGAGTAAAATGAATAAGCAAAGATTGAAGGCGTTGAAGAATTTAATCATTATATTAAACAAGTGCAGTATATATTGTTTATTATTATCACTATTATCAGTGATATATATTAAGCCCCGATTCAGCCTAATTGGGGCCCGGGGAAAAAACTTATTTGGGGCCACTCTTGTGTTTCCTTATTTCAATAGTGAAGAATCAAACGTTATGGAGGAATTTAAATTTTTCACATCATTAATGATATATAAGAAGAAAATTGACTACAACCTAAAATAGTTATAAAGTCCCTCTTTCCTTCCAATAGTCGGACAAAATAACGTTCCATCCTTTCTTATGGATTTTTTGACAAAGCAATTGAGTTTTTTCCCATTGCGATAAAGATGATCTAGTTAACAATCCTATTGCTGAAGTGTGTGAACTTTTCACAATATTCTGATTGCTAACTTTGTCATTTTGCTTCTAAAAATGCATATCCTTGCTGACATTTGGGTGGAATTTAGCTAGATTTGACATCAATTAAGTGAACCAGACGCACGTAATTCTGCAAATGTATCGCATTTTACGATATGTTTACAAATAGTATAGACTAAATATCGTAAAATATGATATGTTTACATGATATGAATGCAGAAGGTAAAAAATATAGACTTTTGATTGGCCGAATTTGTCCATCGTAAATGAGAAACTAACGGAATTCTACTTTAGAAAGCCATTGATTTACGAAATATAGATTTCTTGTGTTCATACGAAAAATTAATGAAAAAACTAACGTAAAACTGACGGAATTTATATTGTATTAACAATTTGTTTAAAAAAGTTGCTAGATGGGAACATAAAATAAACTTGTCATTCTATTAAGGGCCTTTCTCTGATGTGGGGGACCTGGGCAACTGCCCCGTATGCCCTGCTTTAGTCAGGCTGTGGTAATGCTTTTTCGTCATTCAACTTAGGTAAAATCAATCTCTATTGGAAATGCATTGTAAAAACTGATATTAATCTGTTTGGGCATGAATCATAGCTAAGCGAAAAGCTATTTCAGATAGTTTCTAACTAAGCAAATCATTCCAGGATTGCTCATGCATGGATCCGTAACGAATATAATTAATAATTTGTTTTATTTAGTATATCCGGTCATACAGCAACTGTTGGTTTTAGATTAATGAACTATGAACAATACAAGAGATTATTTAGCAAAGTTGAAATAAAAAAATGTAGCATTCAGTGTGAAAAATCAGTTCACATCCAGTGTTCTACATTGAAGCATGAAAAAATGGCATTGCATTTATTTAGTTTTGTAATCCCAAAATATTTTTGTTCCTAATAATAGAAGTTGAAGAATGTATGTGTTCAATTATTTTACATGTTTACGATATTTTTTTGTTTATTTGATGAAATATTACAAGGATTATTTACAATGACTTTTCATCACCAAGATGAAATTCACTAGGAATTATGTGCAATTCTTTCTGCAAGACACATTTTAGTTTTCTTCATTTCCTTCCAAAGACGCAAATGTCAGATTATTTATTCAGTACATAAAGAATGTCATAAGGCAATCAAAATACATTTTAATTTGTCTTGACACCAACGAGTAGGAAACAGTATAGTTTAAAGCTATTGTACTCCATTTTAATTACCATATTGAAAATTACCTTTTGGGAGCAATTTTCATTCATATGTTTTCATACTTACGAATTGTAAATTAGAAAATCCAAAACACTCCCTATTACCAAACATAAAGATATGCATGCAGAAGGTACAAATGCAATATGCATCTCCCGTTGTTCGACAGTTGTTGGTATCAAGTCGAGGACTTTTCACTTTGAAGAGCGTTGTTCTATTGTGAGGCCATGGTTTAACTCAATGGATATATCTTAATGAAGCCCGGTGGCTTTGTGGCAGCGTTTCACGCTCCCATGACACAGGTCCGAGGTTCGATCCTTTGGAACTAAACACTGGGGCTCTTACGTTAGGCTGACCACCTAACTGAGACATATGTTTCGCACCCCAGGGCCTTCGGTCATGAAAACAGTTATGGGCACTGTAGGCCTTGGCCCACATGAGCTGTCGTGCCATGAAGTTTAGTTTATATATCTTAATACGAAATGAAATTATGAACAAAATTTAAAACCCATATTAAAGGATAAATATCGACACAGTATAGAATATAACTTAATAGCCTAAAAGAATTATTGAGTCATTTTATTATCCACCATAAGAATTGCCTTCTGGTAAGACTTTTCTTTAGATAGTAGGCCTAATAACATTTCGCAAGTAATGAAACTGGCAAAGATCATCTGAAATGCCCCGATTGGTGTGAAAAATCCTTAAGACTTGCATACAAAAGCACAGCACTCATCTCTTACGCAGCAGTGTTTGAGATCATCTGTTGTTGTTGTTGCTTATCCTATGTAGATCTGACATAAGTCAGATCAACTCCAGAAGGTTGTTGACTACCAAAAATTCAATGACAGTAAGGGAATCTGAATTTGAGATCATCTATATATTCCTATTTATCTGAAAAGCGCGCCATATTACTATTAGGTCACGGTGAGTCTATAGGATGAAGTTTGTCCTTCAACATTCTCTAAGATACGTGATTAAAAAACAATAAATCCATGATTTTTGTTGTCACTTAAAGAATATACCCTAACAAATATAATGTATATCTCATTCACTTTAAACAAAATGAATATGCTTTCATTTTACTGAAACACATATTCACATATTTCAAATCCTTTTTTGAACATTCTGTGTGGACTATAAAGTACTTCGATAAGATATATTTGATTTTGTCAAGTTATATAAAATCTTTGCTTGGTGGTGTTGTGAAAGTAAAGGTTTTGAATTCTTGTTACTCTCAATACGTCCATACTTAATCTTACATTTAATGAAGACTATCAAGAGAATAAGAAGGATTTTTGTGTCAAGAAGATAAAATGGAATGTGAATAAAAATCTGGGTATAAAACACTTTCGTCCTTTCTTTTTGATCATACCTTCCCGACACAACATTCATTCAAACATTTAATTACTTTCAAACATTGAAAATTACTTGATTTAAGACATGCATCAATTTATATACAAAAGAGACTGAAATTTTATTATATTTTTAACATTTATTTTATTATTAATTCAATTAATTTAATTTATAGTTTATTTTTTAAAATGCATTTTGTTTCTTGAAACTATACTAGAAGTTTCAAGTAATTTTTAACGAAATGTAAACGTGTAATGGCAAAACCAAAAAGTTGACAGTTTTGCTCTAATTTTGTAACATTTGAATTAAAGACAACTGACAATATTCAGAGCAATCAAAATAAAGGTAATATGATTAAAGTTAAAGAATCTCTTGTGTCACCTAAACAATACCCCTTTCTCCTTTTTATTCATAACACACTCGCTCTGCCAGTAAAATTTATATATTCATCCTCAGAAGCCGAATATACTGTCAGCCATTTTTAAAAATGCTCGTAAAAAAGTTGAAACAGAAAATTTAAAACCCACACTCTTAAAATTTAAAATAATGCTTCATTAACATCTGACTCAAAAACCTCTTAGTTCAACATCCAAATATTCCAGTTCGCACTAAAAGTAAAGCTTATATTTGGTGAGCTGATTCTCATTTTTAGTGACAGTCAAGCCGCTTTAAAAGCGCTCAGTTCTTTCGAAATCAAATCTAAAATGATTTTGGAATGTAAAAACCTTACAGAACTGGCAACTAGAAACAAGGTGATCCTGGTATAGGTGCTAGGGCACAAAGGTATCGAAGGTAATGAAAGGGCTGATGAACTTGCTAAACAAGGATCGTCTTTTGCTCCCATCAGTGCAGAATCTTTTTGTGGGTTCAATTTGAAGACCGCAAAAACCAATGTTCTTAGATGGGAAAAACGGAAGATGTATGAAGCTTGGCTCAAGACTCCTGGTCAAACCCACGCTAAAAGTATGATCTGTGGATCATCAGCGAGGATTGCCTCTGAAATTCTAAGATGCATCTAGGCAGAAGATACGTTTAATCGTAGGCTGCATGCATAGTACTGGGCACTACTATTTCAGAAAACACCTCCATAAAATGGGACTGTTTCAGCAAGACCCTATCTGCAGGAAATGTCATACGCGAGAGGAAACGGCCAACCATATCATTTGCGAATGCGAGGCTCTTGTCCTCTCTAGATTAACTTCTTTAGGCATCATCCTTACTAGCGAGTTACACCTAGACTCCATTAAAGGGTTATCGTACTTTATTAATAAAGTGAGTGACCCGAGCAACTGGAACTAGGAATCATTGGGTTTGGATTTAGTAGTACAAAATGCTGATAAAAGCAGAGGTGCCCAATGACATACAAAACCAACTCTAAGAAAAAGAAAGCTTATATTTTATGATAGTCCATCGTCATCTCAGAACGTCACTGGCATACGAAATAGCACCATGCTGACGCACCAGAACGTCAGCGGAAGTGTGGCAGTGAAAGTGATAATTAGTTTTCCTTAGAAATTAAGATGAAACCATACTCCACTATCAAATAATATTCTTAAATATTTATTTCTTTGAATAGGTATAAAGATATATTTAAATAATCTGAAGTAGATAAAGGAAATTATATTTTACCAAACTGTACAATTTCTTATCGTTTACAATAGTGTGTGTGTTCGTAATGTCTTCCAAATTAAATGTTTCTGGTTGAGGCAAGAGTCGGGGTTTTCTTGAATCTGCTTGGTTCCTGTTATTAAATTATGGGGATTCCTACGTTGTTAGGGTGACTATTGCATATCCGGTGAGTGCCCTATTATACAAGCTTTCTATTTCTGCTCTTTGGACCAAACACAATGGCATTGCAATCAATTGTCAGGGCTTTTGAAATAAACAATATGTATAAATGATTTTGTAAATATTTCTGTAATAAGTTAAATATATTACTTTTACATTTTAGGTCTCTAAGGCTCTAAAGGAAAAGTTTGGAAATCTCTACACAGAAGATAATGTTCTGATCACTGCTACACACACCCACGCAACACCTGGTGGGTACCTGCAGTACCTCCTCTACCTCATTCCTTCTCAAGGATTTATTCGCCAAACATTCTTCAGCTTAGTGCAAGGAATTGTCAAGGTAAAATTTCATTATTTTGCAATCAGCACATATGTGGTTCCCTAGCAGAGAGAAACAGTTTAACATTGTTACCACACTTAATTCCTCCACAATTACCTGCATGAAATAATCATGATGTTTCATTTTCATATTGTCCATTAGCAATTGTCAGATGAGTTGCAGAACATAATTTGCTAACATGATTTTCTGGAATTTTATACAGAATTGTATTCAAATACATTTAGCGTTAATCTTTTGTGTATGCTATCATGTGTTCTTAAATCTATTATTTTTTTATTTACAATATTTTACGTACACTGAGAAATCCATAAATACAAGAAAATCTATGAATACATTGTTTGTATCTTAAAAAATTAAAATTTATCCTAGCATACATTTTTATTCTTACTTTTGTATTTTATGTTATTTTCAGCCGCCCAACTTGTCTAGTGGTCAGCGTGCCTGACAGCTGATAAGGAGGTCCTGAGTTCGAATCCCGGTTCGGGAATGGATGTACTTTCTCTCTCTATCCATCCTGTTTTAGTCCTTTCCTTGTATGAATGAGGTGTGAATGGTTGCCTACCCTATAAACGGGTTCCTATGGCATGTGTGTAGAGCAAAGTCGTACTTTCACCTTAATGGTGCTCTGATTAAAACGAAAGACGCTCCCAATCGACTTAAATTCGCATAGCTAAGGCATAGCGAGCTTGGCTTGTCCAAGTGTCAATAGTAACAACAACAACATGCTATTTTCAAATTTGGAGAGATAATAAAACATTAATTTATATCTTGGCTTAAAAGTATGGATTTTTAGCAAACTTTATTTTTCTTGGGTTAAGAGTATGGATTTTTAGCAAACTTTTCATTACTTTTTTTCAAGAAGAGTTTTTTAGGGATTGAGATACATTTTTAATTTATTATTTTATTTTTTAACAAATTACTTCTGGGTTTTCCTAGTTAAATATGTTAAAAAAAATCAAGAATAAAGTTTGTTATTATTAAATAATGCATATCAAAAATTATGTATATTATTAAGTGAAATTTTGTAATTCACGGAACACTTTCTTGAAAATAAAGTAACTTTCAGGAAATTTTTTATAACCATTTTTTAAAATCTACTTTTAATTAGTTACATATATGATAAAAATCTATTAACGTTTTAACTATCTTGTTCTATACTTTTTTAAATTTAGAAATTTGAATTTATGTTTGCAATTCTTTTTGTAAAGTCTCTTTATATTTTATTTTTAATGCGTTGAATATATACATAAATTAACTATTTTTTAAATTTGTCATTCACGTCTATTTTAAATGAACAATGAGAACAAAGTTTATTTATTAAAGAAGATAAAATTTAAGCAAAAACTTCCAATATTTTGATGAACTAAAAAATAAAAATATAAGTGACGTTATTTTACATTTAATTAAAATAATCAACTTCTAACTAGGAATTTTTATTTGTGCAAGAGAAATCTGCGTAAGTTCTATCTAACCTTTTACCTTGGCATTTTTTATAGATAACTAAATGTTGTTGTTGTTACTAATGACACTTGGACAAGCCAAGCTCGCTATGCCTTGGCTATGCGAATTTAAGTCAACAGGGAGCGTCTTTCGTATTATCAGAGCACCATGAAGGTGAAAGTACGACTTTGCTCTACACACATGCCATAGGGACCCGTTTATAGGATAGGCAACCATTCACACCTCATTCATACAAGGAAAGGACAAAGACAGGATAGATAGAGAGAGAAAAAGTACATCCATTCCCGAACCAGTATTCGAACCCAGGACCTCCTTATCCGCAGTCAGGCACGTTGACCACTAGACAAGTTGGGAGGCATGAAATGCGTTAAACAACAATGAAAAATTAGGACTAAACTCATGAAACTTTGACCATCCCAATTTCCTTACTTTTATACACTAGTAAATTCATAATTTGCAAAAAAAAAAAAAAAAAAAAAAAACCCAGCCTGATGTTAAGTAATTCCCATTCAATACGAGAAGAAAATTGCTCATTTAAATTTAAAAAGGTGCATTTACAAAAGATTGGATTTTTTAAAGGATTTACAAAAGATTACAAAGAAGTACATCCATGCCCAAACCGGAATTCGAACCCAGGACCTCCTTACCCGCAGGCAGGCATGCTGACCACTAGACAAGTTGGGCAGCTCTTTTTAGTTAAATTATTACAAATCTCTCACGAAACACTCATATCAGGTTGTAATAACACCACTTAAAATTTGGGTATTGAGAGGTTTGGTTTGTTTGTCGCTCAACGGTCATTTTTTGCACATGAGGGCTAATTAGACCGGGACCTACGGCTTAAAGTGGATTCCGAACCACTACAAACATCCATGCCCAAGGTGGGATTCGAACCCACGATCTGTTGAACCGAAGGCAAGAGCGTTAACCATTCGGCTGCCAGCTCGGTAAAACTAAATGTAAAACTGGTAAAAATTTTTAAATGACATCTTTTAAAAATACTATTTGCTATTCTCATAGAAATAGCAATATTTCCATTTCCATATAACACTTGCTCACACAAACAAAATATTACACATATTATACAAACAAAATAATATATATTTATATACATAATTCATGTACATAAATGTATATTATTTATGTATTTCAATTACAGTAACCATCCCCCCCCGTATAACACGATACTCTAATAACGCATTTTAATATTAAGCGATTTCATGTCCCTCGTATAACACGTTTTCCCCCATATAACGAGCTAATTCCCCACGTTATAGTTCTGTACTGAGATATTTATAATGATTTGTACAGTTCACCATCCATTTCGCAAGCTTTTACGCATTGTGACATCTGTGCTCTTATAAAATAAAATTATTTTATTTTACCTTTGAATATTCTGCTAATAAAAGATGTCGGTAGAACGTCATTTCAGATAACTCCTACAGCGAATAAACATGTGATAAAATTGCTTTTAGAATTATTTGATTTATTTTAAATTAACTGTCT
Source organism: Latrodectus hesperus (assembly GCA_037975125.1). Lineage (NCBI taxonomy): Eukaryota > Metazoa > Arthropoda > Arachnida > Araneae > Theridiidae > Latrodectus > Latrodectus hesperus. The sequence goes on from CM075861.1 coordinate 75,568,482, forward strand.
TTTAGAGTTGGATTTGTATCTTCTTCTTCTTAGAGTTGGGTTTGTATGTCATTGGGCACCTCTGCTTTTATCAGCATTTTCTACTATTAACTCCAAACCCAATGTTTCCTAGTTCCAGTTGCTCGGGTCACCCACTTTATTAATAAAGTCCGATAACCCTTTAATGGAGTCTAGGTGCAACTCTCTAGTATGGATGATGCCTAAAGAAGTTAATCTAGGGAGGGCAAGAGCCTCCCATTCGTAAATGATATGCTTGGCCGTTTCCTCTTGCGTATGACATTTCCTGCATCTTGCTGAAACAGTCCCATTTTATGGAGGTGTTTTCTGAAATAGTAGTGCCCAGTTATGAAGCCTACGATTAAACGTATCTTCTGCCTAGAGCATCTTAGAATTTCAGAGGCAATCCTCGCTGATGATCCACAGATCATGCTTTTAGCGTGGGTTTGACCAGGAGTGTTGAGCCAAGCTTCATACATCTTCCGTTTTTCCCATCTATGAACATTGGTTTTTGCGCTCTTCAAATTGATCCGACAAAAAGATTCTGCACCGATGGGAGCAAAAGACGATCCTTGTTTAGCCAGGTCATCAGCCCCTTCATTACCTTCGATACCTGGATTTGTATCAGTTTTTATATTTAAAATATTCTTCATTTGATTTTAATAAGACGCTCATATTTCGTTCACAATATAGTTTTTCCCTAATATTTGATTGAAACCGTCTTTAACGAGAAAAGTTAAACGTGAATCATTTGTACATAACGCATTTTGGGAGGTCATACGAGCGCGTTTTACGAGAATGCTCGTACAACGCGTTTGTTGCGTTACGTTTTGGTTGCGTGATTTTATTCATAAAGTCCTATTGTGTCTTTAATATTTTATTTTAACACAATCTAACATCAACAATCTAGCAATAACAATTTAACAAATAACAACTTTCATGATTAATTTCCATTAAATGAGTTGTTGTTGTTGTCGTCATGTGCCAGCAAGGCTGGCAATATGGGGTGCGCTGCTCCACTTTTCCAGGTGAACCATATTTTAGTGTGGAGTCCGACTTCCTCAGTACACACATGCCGTAAGGACCCTTTTATAGGATAGGCAACCATTCACTCCACATTCATACAAGGAATAGACAAAGACAGGATAAATAGAGAGAGAAAGTACATCCATGCCCGAACCGGGATTCGAACCCAGGACCTCCCTATCCGCAGTCAGGCACGCTGACCACTAGACAAGTTAGGGGGCTTAAAATGAGTTCCACGCCATAATACACTGGTGCCAATACGGTCTTCATACGATCGTATCCAAATAGCAACTGAGCTAGATTCCCCATTGGATAGGGAAGATGCGCTTCTCAATTCCCTTTTTAGGGATTTACTGTGGCTGAGTTGCCACAGCGTTTTTTTCTATAACGCTGAACCAATACACCGTGTTTTATACGGGGATTACTGTAGACAATATTATTTTAAAAGAGTTATAGTTCGTGTTATCACTGTTCTCTAAAACCGACATATTTTAACACATTAATAATTCCTATCAATGCAATTGAAAATATACAAAAGTTAATAACTGAATCAATTTAAGATTACATAAATTCTCTCTTTAGAGTGTGGAAAGGGCTCATGAAAATATGCAACCCGGCTACATCTACTGGAACAAAGGGCAAGTTCACAATGCCAGCATTAACCGGAGTCCTACAGCCTACATCAACAATCCGGAAGAAGAGAGGGAAAAGTAGACAGATTTATTGTGTTTCCATTTTATTTTATGTTTTCTCTTAGAAAAAATATTGATTTTTTATGAGCATCGGAAATTTATCTTTAGTTCAAATGAGTTTATATATTCTTAATTTTATTACAAATAACGAATCTGATACAGAATTAAAGTTTGCCACTTTCATGTAAAAAACTAGACTTATTTATCATCCAATATTGGCAACAACGATGCATCATTTCTAAAGATTTGCATTATCTACACCTTCTCTAGAAATTGTTTGTAGTTTAAACAGAGTGTAAAGTTAGTTTTAAAAATTTCATATAATTAGTATTTTTTCCTGAATTTTTTTCAATATAATTACTGATGAACACTGTCAATTTATCAAGATAAAGAAAAATATTTCATTTTTAATTAAAAATTTAATTCCTAAATTTATTTTAATTCTTCATTTAATGATAATAACAGATTATTAAGGAAAGTTCTTTATAAGCATTTTAAATTTAAGAATTTCTTTTATAAGCATTTAAAATTGGATGATCACCCCGAAAATATAGCACTTCAAATCCAAAAACATTTTGATTGGATATATTTTAAATTAAACAACCTGCCAAAATTCCTTTTTTCATTAATTACTCATAATTTAACTGTTTCTGTCATAAAAAGATGTCTATTTGAGTATAGAAACTTGAAACAATAGTACCACTTTTAAATGCTTTCGAATGTGAAACGACCATTGAAATATAACTTTTTCGTGTAGTTCTCACCATATAAGAAAGTAATATAATGAATTTCATGAATATCATTAATTTCTCAAATGTATATTTTTGATGTCAAAAAATAGTTAGTCCGTGACAGAGTTAAAGCAACAAAGAGAGATTTTATTAGTTTTCTAACAATTGTAACTTTTCATAAAATATCTCGAATTTATATAAGTGTTTCTTGCATCGCTACAAATGGTATTTATGCATGTAACTTTACAGATTAAATTTTATTACATTTGTTGTATTCTTAGGAAAAATATAATATTAGATTTATGCATATAAACATTTTCAATTTATTTAAATATGTTTATGAAATCTAATATAAACAATACTTTTAGCAATAATTTGAATTTTAAGCAATTGTGTGAAGCACATATTAGTGTAAAATGAAATCCCAACACCAGATTGACAAATGAAATTCGTAGATATTGTAATTTGTGATCCTTCACACAAGAAAGACAACGCATACTCAAATTTTGAGATTGAATGAATCTGAAAGACTAGTTATTTATACCTTGATGAGTATGAAAACCAAACCATATTTGCTTTAAATCTACGACCAGGTTTGCTGGAGTCAATTATGAATATAACCACTGTGTGTGTGAACATCGTTCCTCAAACTGGACTTCAAACTGGACATTATGAGTCATTTAAAAACACAAATGCCTGTAATAAGAGCCAGAAGTCTATTTTACTGAATAATAGGATTATGAAGGTATGAGTTCAATACCATGGTGTTCCATAAAGATTCAACTGGGATGTATCAACTGCTCATGATTGTTGGCAGCAATTGTCATGGAAAAGCACTGTTTCAAGATGATCTGATTTCGGATGCTCACAGACCACTAACCATCATTTTTATTAAAGGCCTGTAAAGTATGATACTGCATCTGCAATAGACATCTTTGGCATCAAATTAGTACAGTGGAACTGAAACCAATCGATTGCTTGATGAATATTTTTAGGTAATCTCTCTATAACGTTCATGCCTCTGATTTGGAATCACTACTATCTGTGACTTCAATGATTTTAAGGTAGAGAATTTTGGATTCCGGAGTGGTGACATCTTGCATTTCCTGACGAGATGCAAGTCAAGAGAATCTAGACGCAAATGATGAATACACTTTAGAAGGAAACCAGATAAATAATTTAAGACAATATGTCTGCATTTCGTGATGCAGATACGACGAATTTACACAAGAAAGGATGGTTTGGAGAGAGTTAATATATGGCAGCAGGATCATTTAATCACATTTTGTCTAATTACTTTTTCAGCAACTGCTTGTGTCAGGCAAGTAAATTAACTAGTCGTGTTTTCCAACAAAATAATAGATTCATGATTTAGCACATACTACTTTTGTCTATAGGTTCAGGGAAGCATGCTGGTACTATACAACAACAACAGCAACCAGACAAATTTCAGAATTTCTCAAGATGCTTCATTGGCTATTATATCACCCAATCGTTCTCTCATCAAGTACATGAGACATGTTTATATGACAAGTCCATCCAAAATTCGTCTAAACTGATGCTGATTTGACACATCACTTGCAATTAAGCAAAGAACTTCATTCCATAACTAACATGAGACACTTCTCTGATATTATGTCCATACGTCTGAAAAGTTGTATTTAAAAAAAAGTATCTATGATAGTAGATACTATATTAAATACAACGGTGCTGTGTTAATACAACATATTTACGCAGCACCATTTCGCATTTTATACAAAAGTTCTCGTGGTTACTTTCAACTGTTATCTTGAAACCTTAGTCAAATATGTATGTTGCCTTAATAAAAAATATAAATGTTTGCCTGTCTTCGTGTACTTTCAATTTTTCTTGGTGTTGAATTTCATTTTCTATCTCAGTTTAGTAAAATAATCTTAAAAATAAACTATTATAATTTAATTATAGTATATAGTTATGAGGCATACAACATTGCTCATTAATCTAACTAGAATCTTAGAAATATTCCAGTTAGATTAATGAGCAATATATGTTGTACACCTCATAACTATACTTTAAATTTCATATCTGTATATATTAAAACATAACTTGTACTGGTTTAACTTCGTACTACTTATAACTTTAAATATCAAAATGTTAATTGTTATTCCTTGTTTACAGGTATGAAGACAATGTGGATAAAACTATGTTACTTCTCAAGTTTACTGACGTTCACAATCGTCCTTTGGGAATTATCAAGTATGATTGTTTTTTATGGAGCTAACTGAAAGAAATACTTTAAAAGCTTAAAAATCCTTCGTATTAAACATTGGAAATTTTCATGGCTCAACATTCTTACAAAACAGAAACCATTTAATTGTATTTTTCTTTCATAGTTGGTTTGCTGTGCATCCCACCAGTATGAACAGCTCTAACCAATTAATTAGTTCCGACAACAAAGGAGCAGCATCCCTAATGTTCGAAGAAGCAATTAATGGATATAATTCTCTTCCTGGAAAGGTAATTTTTTGTGAAATATAGTATAAAAGCATTTTTTTATCTTAGAGAAAGATCAGCCGCCCAACTTGTCTAGTGGTCAGCGTGCCTGACTGCGGATAAAGAGGTTCTGGGTTCGAATCCCAGTTCGGGCATGGATGTACTTTCCCTCTATATATACACTGTCTTTGTCCTTTCCTTGTATGAATGAGGTGTGAATGGTTGCCTACCCTATAAACGGGTACCTATAGCATGTGTGTAGAGCAAAGTCGTACTTTCACCTTCATGGTGCTCTGATTAAAACGAAAGACGCTCCCAATTGATTTAAATTCGCATAGCCAAGGCATAGCGAGCTTGGCTTGTCCAAGTGTCATTAGTAACAACAACAACAGAGAAAGATCAACAATGATTTCTTTAATATTCGTTAAAATGGGAATAAAATATAAAAAGCAAGAAAATATGGAAAATCAAGTAATTAAAGAGAATTTTTATATTATTTGTGAACTGGCTAAAAGGTTAAGCGTTGTTAAATATAATGATAAAAACAGTTTTCCTAAACAAGAATTTATCCTGAAAGTGTAATATTTTATCCTGATGCTTAGATTTGCTTCATGAGAAAACTTCCGAAGAAAGCATAAAAAATCATTTGATTCTGCAAATTAAATCTATGAAATCTTTCATTTCAGATATATAAATTATCAGATTACATAAATTAGGTATTATTTGGATAGATATGAAATACGAATCATCAACTATTCATAAATAAATGCAATGTTTCAGACAAAAGATATTAAAACTAACTATAATACAAGTAATTTTTAAATGAAAATCTTATGTTTTACAAAAAAATATGTATCTTTTCCAGTTTCAATGTAATTTATCTGGTTTGGAAGGAAGCGCGTTCTGGATTATCAATACAATTTCCAATATTTTAAAGTTCCAGATGATCCCTAATTTGGGGATGAAAATTTTTACAAACACTTTTTTCAATGCTCTTTTTTCAAGTGTTGTTTGGTAAACTTTGTTTTTATTTCAGCTGAAGTACTCGGAATTTTTGTGGGCTCTTAAAAAATTTCCATTCTTAAATTTTTCAGTTACTACAAGCTTAAGTTTATAATATTGTTTTAAGTGAACTTTCAATATTCTTCATTACTTTATATCCTGGTTCTGAGTTTTGCATTCTATAGCAATAGTTTGCATTGGTAAGCATTTCAAGAGAAATTGCGATTAATCAGCTTTATATATTTGTTGTTGTTTTTATTGTTACTTATTACGCTTGGACAAGCCAAGCTCACTGGGCCGTTGACTATGTGAATTTAAGTCAGTAGGGTGCATCTTTCGTTTAATCAGAACACCACGAAGGTGAAATACGACTTTGCTTTAAGGCTCCTCCGATAGATGGCACCACCAGAGGATCCATTTAATTTTGACATTGATTTGGAACGGGGGAGGAAATTTTTTTAGACCATTACACCCATGGTAACTGCTCAACTACCAACCATAGGACTTTCGATTCCTCAGATTTAACGAGCACGAATTATATAATTGTTCATGAGTTTTATAGTTGAAGAAATTGTTCAAAAAATCAACTTTGAAATAATTCCCATCTAATTGAAATTTCCTTAGAATTTAATTGCTTATTATAAAGATCCCATAGTATTGTCAGCCATGTCAAAAATACACTGAATTACCTTAATTGCGGCATTTCAAAAAAGAGCGGAAACGATAGATACTGAAATGGTTGTTTCTTTTCATGTCACTTAACACACACAATGTAAAAACGCCTCATCATATTCTTCATAAGACATGATTTGCATATTTGTTCATTGATGATGAGCAGTCTGGAGTCCAGGAATGACATCAATTTTTATCTTTTCGTTTTAAAATGTTTCTAACTGTACATTCACTTATTCCATATTACAAACTCATTTGATTTTCAAATACCGAAGTTTCTAATTATTGTTAACCATTTCTAACATTTTATACATAAATTGCTAATAATACTATTTTTTCCCCAATGACATTTTTCAAAAATTTAAAACCCAGAAATACAAAGTTTAAATACGAATGAAAACTTTTATAGGACACGTACACACAATTCAATAAAAACTAGCAAATTGAAAATGTGAATGTGTTTAATGTGTTTAAGAAAAACCGAAGCATTAAAAGTAATACAAGAAGTGTGAGCCTGAATAACTTTTTATTGCTTCACGTGATCTCATGGATGTAAGTAATACTGCACTTTTAAAACCTGTACTTCAACTTTTTTTAACAATATTCCCAACTATAGTAAAAAAAAAATATTTAGATGTGCAGATAATCGAAAACTTCTTGTCTTATTATATAATAATATTTTCTTACAAACTGATTTTTATTGACTTAAATTTTAATAACATAATAATACAATATATATTTAAAGTATTTTAGTAGGAGTAGTAGTTTTTTTTACACTATATTTATTGGGAGTTCATTATTCTAAGCAGTTTTAGGAGATTAAATTTTTAAAATAATTACTTTTTCAAAGTGAATATTTTACTTTCTGCCAAATATTATTTTACAAAATAAAATTTATCTCGTATTAACAAAAAATAAATAAAAAAGTATTCTTAACGAGAAAAACAGTTAATGAAATTTCCCAGTGAAGTAATTATAAGTTTAATGGAAAATTTCAATAACTATTTTTCTATTATTATTGCCTGCAATTTAAAGTAGTCACCTGATTGCAGTTAAAATCATAATTAACAGTGCTTGCAAAATAAAGCAATCGTTTGTTGGACACCGTTATTTTCTCTGAACATTATGTGTTGTTGTTTTCTAATGACACTTGGACAAGCCAAGCTCGCTTGCTATGCGAATTAAGTCGATTGGGAGCGTCTTTAATTTTATCAGAGCACCATGAAGGTGAAAATACGACTTTGCTCTACACACATGCCATAGGGACCCGTTTATAGGGTAGGCAACTATTCATACAAGGAAAGGACAAAGACAGGATAGATAGAGAGAGAAAGTACATCCATGCCCAAACCGGGATTCAAACCCTGAACCTCCTTATCCGTAGTCAGGCACGCTGACCATTAGACAAGTTGGTCGGCTACATTATGTGTAAATTTTTAAATGAGTTTACTTGGAATCATATGATGAAAATTCTACTTCTTATATCCATTTTTAGGGTCCTTTTGTGGCAGCCTTTGCACAATCGAACGCTGGCGACGTTTCTCCGAACATTTTAGGAGCTCGTTGTCCCAGTGACCCGACTGAGACATGCGACATAGAAACAAGCACTTGCAAAGGAGGGGTAAAAAATAATTTACATCAATTTAGCTTAGTGAAAATTAAAATGTGTAAATCATTTTGACTAAGTAAATGTGTAAATATATTCCAGAAAGAAAGATGCATTGCTCTAGGACCAGGTAAAGACATGTTTGAAAGCACGTGGATCATTGGTGAACGACAGTACAAAACAGCCATGGTAGGTTATGTTCTTCTTCTTCTTCTTAGAGTTGGGTTTGTATATCATTAAGCACCTCTGCTTTTATCAGCATTTTGTACTATTCACTCCAAACCCAATGTTTCCTAGTTCCAGTTGCTCGGGTCACCCACTTTATTAATAAAGTCCGATAACCCTTTAATGGAGTCTAGGTGTAACTCTCTTGTATGGATGATGCCTAAAGAAGTTAATCTAGGGAGGGCAAGAGCCTCGCATTCGTAAATGATATGCTTGGCCGTTTCTTCTTGCGTATGACATTTCCTGCAGATAGGGTCTTACTTAAACAGTCCCATTTTATGGAGGTGTTTTCTGAAATAGTAGTGCCTAGTTATGAAGCCTACGATTAAAAGTATCTTCTGCCTAGAGCATCTTAAAATTTCAGAGGCATTCCTCACTTATGATCCACAGATCATACTTTTAGCGTGGGTTTGACCAGGGTAGGTTATGTTATTGTGAAAGGAAATACAGTGACAATTGCTACAGTGAAGTAGGCTTCCGTTTCATTTAATATTAAAATTTTATTCCTGTTTGCTATAGTCTAAGGCTTTATAATTGCATTTTTTTACATCACTTTTGATATGGAATTCCAAAGTGAAATTCCATTTTTTTTATTTTATGACAATTAACAAAAAAATTTGAAGTAGAACAGAAACTACCAATTAATATAATTTGATTATTTAACATTCACTTTGTTATTCCTGCAATGAAATGAAATACGAGTTTCAATGAACAAAAATTAATAAATTTAGCACGCATATTTGAAACATTAATTTAAAAGAATAGACTTTTATAAAATAAAATATTCAATATACACCTTCATTTATAGGTAATAAATTATTTCTATCTACTATTAATGATTTATTATATATATATATATATATATATATATATATATATATATATATATATATATATATATATATATATATATATATATATATATATATATATATATATATATATATATTATAATGAATTAATGAAAAAATATTTATAAATGTAATTATAAATTGGTTTAGAAATCACAAGTTTTGAATTATATATTAATGTAAGATAATGCATTATTTTAACATTTATAAAGAATCTAACTTTATTTTCGTAGAATTTTATAGACTATGTAGTAAAAATTTATTCGGGCTGGGCAAGGTCGACTCAGCCTTTCATCCCTTCAATGGGTCGATAAACTGAGTACCAAGCATGCTTGGGAACTAAACATTGGTGGTCTCGTGTTAGGCTGTCCACCTAACCGGGACATATGCTTCGCACCCCCGGGCTCTCGGTCAGGAAAACAGATATGGTCACTGTAGACCTTGGCTTATATGTGGGCTGTGATGCCACAGATTTAATTTTTTGAGTAAAATTTTTTTTGTTCTATAATTTTTAACAAGAATACAGACATTTCTGTTAAAAAATATTTGTGTAATTCATGTAAATAAGGATACCATTACTGTTTTCAGGATCTATTTAAAAGTGCTTCTCATCGATTGAGTGGACCTGTTTTATACATCCATCAATATGTAGACATGACAAAAATTGATTTAAGTGTAAATGATACTCATAGTGTAAGTACTCTAAAAAATTTTTTTTAAAAAAAGCATCAAAAGATATAAAAGTTTAACCCTTTTATAACTCAAATATATTATTTTAACCAATATTATTATTTTTATAAATTGCTTTTAAAAAAAATAATTTTTAGAATGTTTAATTTTATGACTTCATTAAAAGTATTAAAAAATCGAGAGATTAAAATTCATTGTTAGTAAATAATTTTGATTTAATGATATCTACCATTAAATAATACATTTATAAATACCGTTTAAATATTTAATTTGTTACAATTGCGTGTGTTATTCCTTTATAATTTCTTTAAATTGCAGAAGACCACCTGTAAGCCGGCTATGGGATTTAGCTTTGCCGCAGGAACAATTGATTGTCCTGGGGAATTCGATTTTCTACAAGGTGGGAATTAATGTTTATATAAATAAAATCATTAAAAACTTTCATAAAATCATTAAAACAAATATTTACTTTCCTTTTAACTAACGGTCGTTTTACGATTTTTTAATTTCTAAGATTATTATATTTTGCTATTTATTTTATGTCAAAACAGATCTTTCACGCAATACATAAAACTTAATGAGTAAAAAAGCATATTTTTTTTAATACATGATAAGTATATATTTACAAAACTTATATATAAATAATAGCATTCTTATAAAATCTTTTTAAAAATATGATACTTGATCGCAAAATCTCCATTTTAAATATTGTATTGGCTAAATATATATATTGCGCATTTTATATATATTTTATATACATTTATTTCTGTTATATATATATATATATATATATATATATATATATATATATATATACGATGCAAATGTTTCTACATGATCAATATCCTTCTCCACCTCCATTAGTCTCAACCCATTATCTTTCTCTTTTCATTCAGATTTTTTTTTCACAAAAGTTACATATACATTTAGTTTAATTTTAACAAAGGTTTTTTATGCATATATTCCATGATTTATGAATGTTAATAGCCTTCGATTAAAATGTGCAAATATTTTTTATATTTTGACGAACATTTGAATAAGTTAATATCAGTTATCAAGTATTTTACTATTTTGACATTGATTAAATTTAGATTTCCTAAATTGACACCAAATTTTTATTAAATGAAAATTTTTGGAAAAAAAACTGAAAATTCCCAATTTGCTACTCCAGCATATGATCTCTTTCAAAAAAAATTAATGCAATATCTATGGAGGTACTCAATTGTTCTCTTATTCCATGAAACATACAACATAAAAAAATGCAATGCTACTTCAATTGTTCTTACAGCAATCAGTTTATATCTTCTCTAAAAGAGTTTTGATTTTTTTATAAATTGCTCTACATTTAGATTTAACTGAAAAAGCCAGGAAAATACCCAATCCAGTATCCCAATAAAGGACATTACAAAAATTTGATATTTATTGTATTTTCCTAAAAAATTGGTAAGGCATAACCTTTAAATATTTGATTAACTGTATGATTTAAATGTTATTTGGCTGTAGGTACCACTGCTGCCTCCAGAAGTCTAACAATGTGGAATATTGTTGTTGACTTCATACGGCGTCCGTCTAAAGCTCTTAAGCAGTGCCAATCTCCAAAACCAATATTGCTCGCCACTGGAGAGGTAAATTTTAACTCTTAAAATTTATATATGGTACACAATGCTACACATAAATTTTTTTAATTGATTTCAGTGAAAAATAGTTTAATTTAGTTTTTATATTTATTAATGGGCGAACCTTATTATCTCTACATCTCAGTGACTGTTCCTCTACAAATGATTTAACAAGTTTTTCTAATCTGCTGAAATTGAAAATGATCTCCCAAGACCATGATGTACATCTCCTATGTTCCATCCCATGTAAATATTAGTGGCATTGAAACCGCAGATAGACTAGCCAAAGAGGACAGTGAGGAAGATACGCCCACTGGTTCATCACTTACATACCAGGAACTTTACTCTAATGAAAAATCTAGACTACATTCGATCCCCGGCAAATTCCACCAACACACCAATGGTACTCTCGAACATCTCCTGGAACTATTCTGGAAATAAAATGTGACCGAAAATCTCAGACTGCCTTGGCCAGATTCTCAAGTGAACGTCTAAAATGTTGATCGTTTGAACGTGGTACAAAATATTATCCCACTTGTAAAAAATGCTGTGACCATCCAGCCTCACCGAAACATATTCTGGATTGCGTCGGACTTTCCTGGGAGGATTTATCCTCAGATCCCCTGCAAATCCTTGACTTTCTAACTGTCAACAATTTATTAGAGTTGATCTGACAAATATCAGATCTTTAAAGAAGAACAACCACAACATTATCTATAAGCTTTTACAAACACTATATTATGCAATTTTTTTAAGTGCTAACCTATCTATAAAAATTGTAATTGTTTCTTATAATAATATTTAATAAATTATTACTATAATATTTTCATAAATTTTAATATAAATAAATAGAATGACACGCTGGTTCTAATTAATGCCTTTATTGTTTTAGTTCCAAAAGTCAGAAATCATTATCAATAAAATAAATAATTATCATTTCGTTGTCTAATTATTATGTAAAATATATAGCATTTATTAGGTAACTCTTAAAATCTGCTTTAGTGTTATCTCTCTTCGTTTTACTGAAAAGAAATTCTAGATTCAAACAAATAACGACGAAAAACATTGAATCTGAAAGCTATAAAAAATGTATCAAAATTTATTTTGACGTTGAAGTTTTAGATCATTTCCAATAATATGAAATTTAACTACATTAAATAAGATACAAAACTTTTAATTAATCTTTCTAAACTGAACAATCATTATGCATTTTAGTAATTGAGTAATAATATTTCCACGAAAATTAATTTCATTGATTTCTTTTTTATAGATGTCACTTCCCTATAAATGGCAACCAGATATCGTTCCAACACAGATCATTCAAATTGGTAATCTTGCAATCGTTGGTGTACCTGCAGAAATAACGTAAGAGTGCCTTCATTATTTATTTATACATTTTGCTAGTACTAGTCAATTTGGAAGAAAAATGAATTTCTAGAAAAATAATCCATTAGTTAATAAAATTCAAATAAAAGTAAATAATTAGATTTCGAGAAATTTATTTTATGCATCTTGCAAATAAGAAAATAAGAATGTTATATTTTTAAAAAGAAATCAATATTCGATTACGTAATAGTGATTACAATTTTATTTAATAAAATCTTACGTATTTTATTGATAATTGCATTTTTAAAAAAGATTGAAAGAAATCTATCACTAAGCTTAGACCAAGACAATATGATTATCTGAGATTCTTGCCCTTAAATCTAGGTGATTTAATTTATTTCTCCTGCTGTTAATAGTTAAGGTAATAAAATCTGATTGAAATATCACATGTTTCAACAATGTTTTATATAAATAACTCGGTATTATGTTAAATGTTCGCATAAATTTAGCGTGATAATATCGGATTAACTTAGAATTTCTTCATCAATTATGACTTTGCAGGATAAAAATGTTTATGATTGTAAAGATAAGAGAATGATTTCTCACTTAATAATAGCCACTATTTATGCAATCCTAATTGGGGAAATGTAAATATTTGTCCAATTATAATCTCCAATCAAATATAAAAAATTCAGAGTGGAATAGCGAAGTGCTGCTCTTTTTCGAAAGAACACTAAAATCAATCATCATTTCTTGCTAGCATAACTTATGAAGGAAACCAATGGATTTCTTTAGAGGTTTTCTCGTGAATTATACATTTTCAGATGTCATATTGATGGAAGAATTGTTGTGATTTTTTCTCCCAATCAAAAACTGAGAAAATCTATTATGCTTAACTTCCCTTTACTGGTGTGATTGAAGAGGAAAACTACTGTCATAAGAATAGCTTTCGCACAGTATTCTGGTCAGTGGCAGTTGCTATAGCAACAAAAATCGTAATTTCCAGTGAGAGTTTATTGTGGTATAAATTGGCGATATATTGGTTTTGTTTTTCTCAAGGAGCTCAGTAAGCTAAAACTAATGTCTTTCTTCTGGCTTCTTCTGTCGAAAATAGAACGTGTCTGGTTACCACAAAAACGGAAAGGCAAAGACGAATTATCGGGAGCCATTTTTATTTATAGTAGATAAACATTACTAACTCAAGTTTTCATCTCCTTACCCAATCATGATTTAAAGTTATGAAATATTTAATGATGAAGGGGTCCATTAACCAATGAGTATAGTCCAGAATATTTTCGCGTGATTACATATAGGCGCGAATATATAGATTATATACATACTTAGTTTATTGTTATTAATTTCAGAATTAATGATCATTTAGAGCATAGGTTACCAAACTTTTTTTTCTCGTGGACCACTTTCAAAGTTTTACTATTTTCGGTAGACCCCCTGCTGCTAACAGAAAGTACCTAGGTATTAACAAAAACTACTTAAACAAAAAAGTTCCTAGGTATATAAAGTTTAATCTTCCCTGGCTTTTTGTTCTTTTATAGAAGTTTAGAATAATATCTAGAATTTAGTTTTTACTACATAACTACCTACTACACTCAAGTAGTAAAACATATAATATGATTGATAAATTACAATATACAATAAAAAAATGTGTATAACAAATAGGCAGATACTTACTTTTTCCGGCACTGCAAACACTGACACCGATTCACTCACACTTTTATGTTTAAAATCCCGGAAACAAATGAATAACGTTTTGTTTTTGGCATTTGTATTTATACTTGGCATACGTAATATATGTGGATTGCAAGCACAGCGCAAGTCGCATTTCATCCCTTTGCTGGTCTAAACAAGCATCCCGGACGAGCGGGCGCACGGGCGGCACTTTGCAAGTCTCGACATGTGTGGTATACACTTGTACTATTATCTATTGTTCTATGCAAATCTGTATTTGAACTGAGTCTTGAATATTTTTGAGTACCTACCTAGTGAATGATGCTACCTGCCTACGTTGATAGATAAATCCAAGCCAAAATTTTTGTTCTTACTTATAAAAACCAGAAAATTTTTCGTGGACCCCTACTTACAACTTGTGAACCCCTGTTTTCTTTTCACATCTTTGTGGACCCCGTTTCATCTCCTATGGACTCCTGGGGGTTCACCTGGACCACTTTGGGAGCCTATGATTTAGAGTATGGTTATTCATTTTGTTTCCAGAAATATCATTAACAATATTTTTCTCTGTCAACTTCAATTGAAACAAATAATCTGTTTATCAAAAATTTCTAACATCATATGCTGAGATGGTAAAAGAAAGATTAATATTTTGGCATTTATAGTTTAGTAGTTTGTGGGTTCTATTCCCCCATCTCGGGGTATCATGCTTGTGTTGGCTCGGGTCTAATTATCCCTTAGGAGCAAAAAATGACCATTAAGCTATGAATAGTCAAACTTCCAACATCATATCTACTTAATCTAGAAATAAAACTTTGCAAACATCTGTATAAAATTTGCAATGTCAATAACATACAATAATTTTTTAAAATTTATTTTGATGAAATCTTTCTTGCATATATCTGATTTTGTTATAAAATCAAGCATTAAGCAAAAAGCAAACTAATTCATGATTCAGTTTTGTTTTTAGTCGTGTACAAATTCTAGTTAATATTTCAAAGTATAAAAATCATTACTGACTTCAGTTTTGAGAGCAAAACAGAAAATAAGATTAAAAAAAAGATTTCTATTTTTCTTGTCTCTTGCAGTTTATCTTTATAAAATGCAGATTCATATATTTCTCTCTAATAAATATATTTCAATATATGGTTGGATTCACATCTCACTAAGATTGAATATTTTCCTAATAAGAACTTTTATCACCCATAACATACCTTCATTAAAAATACAAAACAATATATGTTTGGAATTAACCATAACTTCATGTTTTGAAATAATTAGATTTTTATATCCATTGTAAGTAGATTGCCTATGTAACTTTAAACCTCTTATAACATGACACCTATAAATTTTAAAAATAAGAAAAATATCTAATGCTGACTATAAACATTTTAAGCAGTCATGATAAAATTTTAAAAAATATGAGAAGTAATTAAAGTTACAACTTCTTTGATTGTATGTTACGATTATGATGTCAAATCATAATATCTCATAATTTACATGAAAATACTAATAATATAATTAGTAATACATGTTATATTTCGTAGTAATACAAGAAAATTTTAATCAATTAATAGACTACAGCATTACTTTTTTCTCTTGTATTAACATTTAAGTGCATGATTTCTTATTTTTAGTAAATAAAATTTAAAATTTGCATGGAATATATGTAATGAAGGAGAAAACAAAAAAAACATGTAAGAATTCTTTTAAATTTTTGACAAAATCTATGGATGATTATTTACATATGTTGTTGTTGTTGTGTGCCAGCTAGGCTGGCAATATAGGGTGCGCTGCTTCACTTTTTCAACTGAACCATATTTAGGTGTGGAGTCCGACTTCCTCAGTACACACATGCCATAGGTACCTGTTTATAGGGTAGGCAATCATTCACAACCCATTCATACAAGGAAAGGACAAAGACTGGATAGATAGAGAGAGAAAGTACATCCATGCCCGAACCGGGATTCAAACCCAGGACCGATCCGCAGTCAGACACGCTGACCACAAGACATTATTTACATATATATCGCACAAAAGCTATATTTTCTAGCATAAATGCATCAATATATGCAAAAATATAATATAAAATTCTTTAGTCTTACCTTGTTTTTATTCGAAAACATCTTTTCCTGTATTTTTATACAAATAAGTGCAGTTTGTGACACCCGACGAAATGAAATTGTACCCTGATGTGCGAAAACAAAAATTGACGCACGTAAACAAATAAACTATCAAGTATTCTAATTGCCGTCGGAGATGATAAAACAGCTTTAGATAAAGTTAAAACTATAAAACACCATCCAAATTTGCTGCATAAAGACAATGATATTTTAAATACAGGAGGCACGTCCATTCATCTGTAATTTTAAGGGCTAACTATGTACAAAATGGAACCTTCTAGGAGAAACACACTTACATCCTCTTAAATTAATAAATAAAAATTTCGGTTAATTACTTATATCCTATTTACAAAACATTTATTTACTATTAAATTTAGTGTGTATTTCAAAGTATTTTATTTTATTTTAGACGTCAACTTCACAGATAGCTATATTTCATTTACGCTAGGGAAAACATAAACTACTAAAAGTAATATAAAATGACCGTAGTAATGGGGAAATGATTATGATGTATGTAAGATGAAATTTTTTATTACTTTACTTCGCGTTTTCATTTCAATCATCTTGTGACCAAAATGATTTCTAACGAGAGTAACACACGTTCTAAATATAGATTACACTTAAAATAGTCATTTACTCAAGATGTTATTTTATCTCCATCATAAACAATTTAAAAATTAATAGTTTGACAGATTTAAAAATTCATCTAAACTAATATTAACAAGTAACTTTTATAAGTGTTTTCAAACATGTTTTAAAGTAAGTGTAAATTACAGTTTTACGTTTCATTTTAAATGAGGTAATTTATTTGTATGTGCATTGATCAGTCAAAAATCGAATGCTGCTCATTATTTATGTATTAATTAAATGTTTATTCATTTTAAAAGTATTCATTCTTAATAAGTTTTCATTAATGTGAAAGTAGATTTTGATGTTTACAAAATGAAGTATATAAATCGATTTCAAAATAATTTAAGCGAGATTTGAGGAGTTATAGTATTACATAATATTAACTATTCCTTTATAGCAAGTAAAATTAACCCAATTGATTTCTCTCGTTTATATTTTCTTACAACTAAATTTAACCAACTAAAATTAATTGCTCATATTCCACGTGAGTATTTCGTTTCTTTTTTTCTCAGTTAAGTAAATCATTTTTTTCAGCCGCCCAACTTGTCTAGTGGTCAGCGTGCCTGACTGCGGATAAGGAGGTCCTGGGTTCGAATCCCGGTTCAGGCATGGATGTACTCTCTCTATCCTGTTTTTGTCCTTTCCTTGTATGAATGAGGTGTGAATGGTTGCCTACCCTATAAACCGGTCCCTATGGCATGTGTATAGAGCAAAGTCGTACTTTCACCTTCATGGTGCTCTGATTAAAACGAAAGACGCTCCCCTTCTACTTAAATTCGTATAGCCAAGGCATAGCGAGCTTGGCTTGTCCAAGTGTCATTAGTAACAACAACAATTTTTTTCAAATAAAATTTCGAAATTTAATTATGAAAATAATTAACTTGCTTCAGAAAATAAAGAAAAAAAAAGCATATGTACCTCCAACAACAAGTCATCTTTAGTTTGTTGCCGTAGTTTCATGTAACACCATTAAATATTAAAAACTGTAACTGAAATTTTACATTATATTTATACCTTAAATACATTATTTTGTTTTTAAATATTTTAAACAAGCGAAAATTTAAAGCAGATGATAATTTTAGATATAGTTAAAAAGAAATTTTCGCTAAATTACTTAGAAGCAATTAAAATAAACAAATAATAAACAGAACATTTTACTTCAGTCGTGTAAAAATTATGATGTGGGAAGCTAAAAAAGGAAATATATAAATT
This sequence comes from Latrodectus hesperus, assembly GCA_037975125.1. Taxonomy (NCBI): domain Eukaryota; kingdom Metazoa; phylum Arthropoda; class Arachnida; order Araneae; family Theridiidae; genus Latrodectus; species Latrodectus hesperus. The sequence goes on from CM075861.1 coordinate 75,587,039, forward strand.
CTATAAAATAAAACTCGATTTATATTTTTCTGAAGCTAACAAATATATCTTTCTCTCATTTAATATGCAATTTTTCAGTCAATTCTTAACCAATTTCTTCTAAATTTCCCAATTAAAAAATCCCTACTATTCTTTTTAATGAAAAATTAATTTATCAGAAATCATATGTAAAGATATCTCTTACTGCAAAACACTTTGTTTAAGCGTTGCATTTGGTTCAGGTTTATATTTTTCGTTATACAGAAAGCACTGACTGTGATGAAATAGTAATTAATTTTTAATTTATTTCCACAAAAATTTCATTACTTGCACATTTTAAGAAGTTAGTTTAACTTTTAAATTGTCTTAATGTAAATATAAAGATATAGATATTAAGTAAATACAAATGAATAACAAACTTCATTCGCTTAATTAATTTACAAATTAAATTAATTGTAAACCTAACCTAACTGAATTGTAATAATTGGAAATTATTACTGTAGAAATTATTTTAAGTAAAATTTTACGAATTCACAATATTAAAAAAATCTAAGTATGAAATTTAAAAATCTTACTGAATTAATCCATAGAAGACATATAAATAAATAATTTATCAACAACAAATTGTAAGAATAATTTGATTATATAAAAGAATCATACTATTCTCTCTCTCTACTATAAAATTATGAAACTGTAAAATTCACATGATTGCTAAAATTCTTATAAATGGCCTTGGTGGTTAAAATGAAGTATATTGAAAAATAAAAGCTACATATTTATACAATAATTTTATTTAAATGAGCCATGTATATATTTTTGAACTGAAAATCATAATAAAAATAAATTATACTGAAAAATTGGGAGAAATATACCTTAGAGTGCCACAATTGGTGAAAATTGGCAATTTCTTTGTTTCCAAACGTATTTTCGTGCATGTTTGCAGAAACAAGATGGCGCCAAAAATACTAAGATTGCCAGAAATAAACAAATATTGTCTAACAATATGGCTCCAAATTGACAAGAAACTGAGGGGCACCCTAAAGTATAGACTACCTGAAAAGTTAAATTTAATAATTTTATCATCTGTAAGAAATCTATCATTTCCACTGTGCATTTCTCTAGAATAAATATAGAGAAGTATAATTTATATATTAACGAACACAAAGTTCATATTCTTGTTTATTCTGTCTTAATACGTTTATCAGACATTTTAATAAATCTTTTTATAGCACAATGGCCGGACGTCGATTGCGAAATGCAGTGAAAAAAGTAGGTGAACATGTTCAAATTCATTTTATAACATGAATTTTATACATTGCATGACATTGAAAGTGCAGCATCAAGAAGAAATTGCCAGACAGTTACTAAACTCGACAAACAGATAGAGACAGCAACGAACAATAATTGATCTGTATTTCGAAATAATATCCATAACAAGCGAGAACTGGGTTGGGTCAGTAGGTTGAAGAACCACTGGGGACGGTGAAGCAACAGGTCAAGGAACAGAACCAATGAGAGTACGGATGGCATCCTGAGTAATGGCTCTGCATTCCCTGTCAACCATTTTTCAAAGTGCCTGTCTTCTGAAGGAGGCAGTGGCAGAGAATGGCATCCAATCATATCCTAAACGTTTTCGATTGGTAAGTGATCTGGCAAGCACGGTGGACAGGGAAGCAGCTGTGCACCTTGCAGGGCATGTTGGCCGATGCAAGCAATGTGCGGTCGAGCATTATCCTGCTGGTAAAGGACATTGGATACTCCCTGAAGGTAGGGAGTGTCACCGGCACATCAACCACGAAACGTTGGTCTGCATGGTGTCGTCATTACGAACTATTAATGACCTGGAATTATACGCAATGGCATCTCAGACCATGATGCCACGTTGTCTCGGGGTGAGACATTCCACAATTACTACAGGAATGGACCTGTTTCCACGTCGACGCCACACTCGAACGCGGCAACTATCACTGAAGAAACAGAAGCGTGACTCTCATCTGAGAAAACAATTCTATACCATTCCGTTGTCCACATCACTCAGCTTGCGAAATGGATGGTGAACTGTACAAATCATTATAAATATCTCGGTACAGAGCTATAACGTGGAGAATTAGCTCGTTATACGGGGGAAAACATGTGTTATACGAGGGACATGAAATCGCTTAATATTAAAATGCGTTATTAGAGTATCGTGTTATACGGGGGGGGATGGTTACTGTAATTGAAATACATAAATAATATACATTTATGTACATGAATTATGTATATAAATATATATTATTTTGTTTGTCTAATACGTGCAATATTTTGTTTGTGTGACCAAGTGTTACATGGATATGGAAATATTGTTATTTTTATAAGAATAGCAAATAGTATTTTTAAAAAATGTCATTTTAAAATTTTCACCAGTTTTACATTTAGTTTTACCGAGCTGACAGCCGAATGGTTAACGCTCTTGCCTTCGGTTCAACAGATCGTGGGTTCGAATCCCACCTTGGGCATGGATGTTTGTAGTGGTTCGGAATCCACTTTAAACCGTAAGTCCCGGTCTAATTAGCCCTCGTGTGCAAAAAATGACCGTTGAGCGACAAACAAACCAAACCAACCACATCACTCTAATTTGGCACCATTCAAGGCGTTGGTGTCTATGCTGTGGTCAATGGCAGTCTTCTAAACTGACGCCATGAGCTCAGGCCTATAGCAACCAATCGATGCCAAATGGTTCTGCTCAATATTTGAGCTTCCAGGGTATCTTGCACATGCTGCAGGATGTCGGTAGACGTGCTTTGTGGGGCCGCCACCATTTCCCATCAGATACGTTCATTTACGCTTGCTGACGGCGCTTTGGCAGTACAAGTATCCCACAAAAGTTCAACAGTTGTTTCTTCCAACCATCTTCGCCACAGCCGGTGCACTGTGGACGCGTCCAGGTGTCTGTCAGCTGTGATTTGCCGTAAAGACCAACCTATCCTTATTTCGATCACCATGCTCCTCGTAAACTCGCCTATTTGCTGGAACTAACTCCGTCGAAGATGACATGGCATTCTCTGCAGTTACAAGAACAAATTTTCAACGATTATTTTCCAAACAGTTATAACGGCGCGAATATTGTCCATTCTACCAGTTCGTCACCTTATATTTTATGCTACGTGCGCATGAGAGCAGCGCATTTCTCATCATTTGCATAATTCAGTAAGGTCTCGGTGTCTACTCAGAAATTGCATAATTTTCTGACCACTCCTTCTTGGTGTTGCATTTTCAATGTTGATACTTTTTATAGTACGCATTTAGTGTATATTTTGTGAATCTGATTGTTGTGCAATCATTTTTAATCATTTCATATAGTTTCTCTTTATTATTATCTCTATCCAATTAATTTACTTTTATTCAAATGTTAAATCATAAGTAATTAATTAATTATTATTTACGACTATTTATAAGTTAATCTTATAATATCATAATTATCTATTTAATCTTAAATTCTATAGAAAAAAATGTTTAATTTTTATGCATTATTCTCATTTTTTCATTTACTGTATTTGATCATTTATTTATTAAAATTCTCATTATTCTTGAATTTATTTCTCATCAGGAAGCAAAAATATAAACTATAAAATAGTTTATAGTTTTCTTATATAAGCCAATCTTAATATGTTTTTGAAATTATTTTTATAAATTTCAGAAACTATAATAGTACATTTCAGAACTCTCTCTAAATAAACACAAGTTTAAAATAATTTTAAACAAATTTTTAATTTTCCCTTGAGATATTATTATACAGAAACCAAGAGATAGCATGTATATAAAATTTCCCTTAAAAACAATGTCATATGTATAATCTAAAATTGCGCTTTCGAAATTTTCAGTAATAATTTTCGTATATTTTTTTTATGATTCTCTTTGAAATTAACATCAGAAAAATACAAAATTTATTATTGTTGATTATATCTCTGATTTGAAGTTGTTTATTGCTTAGACTTTCTTATTTTCATTTCTAAATTATATAAAATTTAAATTAAATAAAGTAAATTCCATTTAAAATTTTATTTAAATTTTATTAATTTTTTTGATTAACAAGAGCGATGAACACTTTTTTATAATTATTTAGGTTATAGAAGAATCTAGTCAATCATCCAAAGATATTGAGGTTGCAATAGCCTCCTTGAGCAATGCATATGCATCTTACGTCTCAACATATGAAGAATATCAGGTAAGTAAAACAACTCGATTAATATTAGAAATATTTAAAAACCCAATTCAATAAATATTGTAATGTATCTCTATATACAAAAATAATGAATATCAATTGTTAAATTATTTTTTATTGATAATAATTCTTAACAGAGGAAAATATTCCTAATTTTTTTTTCAGTTTTTTATATAAATCCAAAATATCCTGCAGGAAAATATTTTATTTTATAAATTACTAAAAAATAAAAAAGATTACAATTTTATGCAAACTGACAACCAAACGGTCAGCACCTTTCGTTCAACCATTCATAGGTTCGATCCTATTCCAGTGTATATGTATTCTTAGTGTTTAAGAGTCTGTTTTAAATTTATGATATATAGTATAATTAGATCTTGAGTACCAAAAAATAACCATTTAGTGACTAATAAAAGCAGAAAACTTACTTGTCAGTGGATAAAATTTTAATTGCAAGTAAACTCATTATAAAGTTTTGATTTTGAGATTTTAAAATCGTTTAATTTGCGATTTAAATCAATTTAGAAATAATTTATATGAATATGAAGACTATTGTAGATATGAATATATGGAATGTCGCCCATCCTCTTTTGTGGTCAGCGTGCCTGACTGCGGATAGGGAGGTTCTGCGTTCGAATCCCGGTTCGGGCATGGTTATACTTTCTTTCTATCCTACCTTTGTCTTTTCTTTGTATAAATGGGTTGTGAATGGTTACCTACCCTATAAACGGGTACCTATGGCATGTGTGTACTGATGATGTCGGACTCCACACCAAATTACGTTTCAGTTGGAAAAGTGGAGCAGCGCATCCCATGTGGCTAGCCTAGCTGGCATAAGACAACAAGAACAATATACAGAATGAAATATGAAATCTAATCAGCATAGAAAAAATTTTAAATTATTATGCAATAGTGTAATTTATATGTACCGAAATATTATAGATATATTCGTACTAAATGTTTTCTATTGAATCGTTTACCAGTACTTTAATTTTATGATAAAATAAGTATAAAAATGAATCATTTAAAAATGAAATCTATTTTGATGTGAAATAACTGATATATAAATCAGATAGACTGTTAGAAAAACTAAAAGTTCACAAATTAATTATAAATAAGATCAAAGAATAACTCTCCATTTTAGATTCACAATACAAAACTTAAACTGAGAATTTTGAATGAAATTTGGTCTGAAATTATTTACGTATATTTTTCTGATTACATATAATCTGATTATGGTACAGTTTTTGAACTACAACAAACAGTTTTTCATGCTGGTAGTATTTCATGCCGTGTTGTGGGTAGTTAACTGCTAAGGCTATTGTAAGGCCTACTTCTGTCCAATACATAAGTTGGAAATATTTCACAAGTTGTGTGGCTCATATTTATTTGTTTCAAAGGAGGAAACCCGGAAAAACTCTCAAGTATCCATCCCGATAGACTCGTTTCCTTCGGGAAGACCTGACATTGATATACCACATGCGAAGTGAAACATCTATTTCCTGTACCTTAGCAATGAGCTCCAGTGGATCAGTAGCTTCACGCCGCATTCCGTTAAGATGACAAAGTAAATCATCATTTGCCATGGGCAATGATTGGGAGGGTGACCACATTATCCCTTACTGAGCTTCTGAACTTCGTGTGGCTCGGGGACACATCCACGTTAATCTGTGATGTCCAAAATCTCTCTATTACAATAGGGTGGATGAGAAGAGTAGGGTGCCAGCTCAGGTGTAACCTCGCCATTGTCAGTGGTTCAAATTTACGAGGCAGTATGTGATGAGCGAGTATTCAAAACCTGTTAACATTGAGTGCAATCCAGGGCTCACATGCACCGCTATGTATGTATGTAGTTACAATGGCTGGATTTGATCCCGAAATTTACCATTCAGAAGAGCGCTATCTTACCAATAGGCCACGATAATTTTTTTGGAAACTTCTACATCCAACTATATGCCCTTTCCAATAAATATAATAATTTCCTTCTATAGAGGTTATCGATTCTAAGTCGTTTAATAAAATCATTTGTGAGAAATTCTTAGAGATTTATAAAACTAATATACATAAAGTTCATATGAAAACTAAACACTTATGAACTTAACACTTAACATCAACTTTCTAATTAGACAAAAATTCATTGATAAATATAATTTTTTTACAAGAAGATGCATACAATACTTTAGTTTTGTTCGTAATGAATGTTTTTCTATGCCAAAATTAATGACAGCAATAACACAAAAAGTAATAAAGATAATGAGATTGGCGTGGTCTCGTTTCAGAGAGGAGATCATAAAGTTGTGTGACATTGTGGTTCAGTCGCAATCATGCGTTGGAGTAATGAACATCGTACATTTGTCGTGGAGGCCCATTTTTCCGGGTTCCTTGTTTCAATGAGAAATGATTTGGAGTACCCTGCCCGTTCTCTTTATTTGGTCCTATGTAATTTCTTTTCGTGTCATTAATGTAATGTAATTTCTTTTTCGATGCCCTAACCACTAGGCTGCCACGGCCTAGTGGTTAGGGCATCGGACTCCCGTCCGGAAAGGCGGGGTTTGATTCCCAATGCCGCCAAAGACCCACCGAGTACGTGCAATATACGTGCTCGTTAAATCTGTGGAATCGAAAGCCCTGTGGTCGGTCGTTGAGCAGTTTAATGGTCTGGAGAAAATTTCTTCCCCCTTCAGATGAATGTCAAAATTGAGGGAGTGGTGCCATCTATCGGAGGATTAGAAGAGCAAAGACGTAATTTCACCTTCGTGGTACTCTGATTAAACGAAAGACGCACCCTACTGAGTTAAATTCGCATTATCCAAGGCATAGCGAGCTTGGTTAGTCCAATTGTCATAAGTAACAACAACAACATGATTTGGAGTACCCTGCCCGTTCTCTTTATTTGGTCCTATGTAATTTCTTTTCGTGGGGGTACTTTAGTCATGTGCCTATACTGATCCCCCACAAGCTTTGGAAGATCTGAAAAGAAACATTCAATGAGAAATGGCTGACATATCTGTCAGTATGTTGGACAGAGTGATGAGAACCTCAAAATTCGATTCACCCTATGTATCGCCAATGGCGGGCGTCACTTACCTAATTAGATATTTAAAACTATGTAAACTAAAACCATATCTTTAATACTTTTTGTATCATAGCAATAGTAAGTAATGTGGTTATCTTGCCGCATACTGTGTTTTGCAATGTTGTCCTTTGATTATTTCTAAGAGTCCATTTAGTTTTTTTTAAAACAAAATTTATGTACTTATGCATCGAAGTTTTGTCTTAATTAAATTTTTATTATATTGTTACGATTGCAATCATAGTATTTAATGTTACACATGAATTAAAATTACTCAACTCAGGGTTCTTTAATTTGCATTCCAGGTGCAACGTTACGAAGGAGCGTCCACAATGTATGGTCCCCATACTTTAGAAGCGTACATACATCAATATGAGATGTTGGCTGATAACATGCTATCGAGAAATGATATTGGACATGAGCTAAAGCCAGATAATCTTCTTGATCAACAGCTAAGCTTTAAGCTCAATGTGATGTTCGATGGCATTCGAAGAGGTAAAAGCTTCGGAGATGTAATCCAAGATGCCGAACCGGAATATTTGGTGGTAAATTTTTCATCATATTTGTTCTCTCTCTTCCTCAGTCTATATTTACGCTTTAGATATAATAAGATATCTCAATTAAATATCATGCATTTTTATTTGTTTTAATAAAGTATAACCTCGTTAAAAGAACTTTCATAATCAATTAGAGTTCACTAATCAATATTTGCAGTTAAAGTAATGAATAACATATCTATAGTTTATTCCGACATAAGAAATTATGAAACAAGCTATATTTAGAGATATTCTGAATTTGTTTCTTATTTGTGTGTGTGTGTGTGTGTGGTTTTACATTTTGATGCGTAGTTGCATACTTTTAAGAATAGGTATCATAACCAAGATCTTTTATTATTATTGTTAGCCGTTTTTAAGTTCAGAACTATCGTTGTATTACTAGATGTTCGAAGATATCTGAAACTAATTTTGAAACATTAAATTGTAAGTGAATTTCTTATGTTTGTAAAAGGACTAGAATGACAGACTAAATTATATTGATGCTTTGAAGATCCATACAGTAAATTATCTAATAACACAATAATCTTTTGTAAATGCTTTAAAAAATCCATACTCTTGTAAATGCATTTTTTTTTAAATTTAAATGAGCAATATTCTTCTCGTATTGAATGTGAATCACTTTACATCAGCTACATAGTATATAATGAGCTGGTGTTTTTTTCTGCAGATTATGAATTTACTAGTAAAAATAAGGAAATTGGGATAATCAAAGTTTCATGAGTTTAGTCCTAATTTTCATTGTTGTTTAACGCATTTCAGGCCGCCCAACTTGTCTAGTGGTCAGCGTGCTTGACTGCGGATAAGGAGGTCCTGGGTTCAAATCCCGGTTCGGGCATGGATGTACTTTCTCTCTCTGTCGATCCTGTCTTTGTCCTTTCCTTGTATGAATGAGGTGTGAATGGTTGCCTACCCTATAAACGGGTCCCTATGGCATGTGTGTAGAGTAAAGTCGTACTTTCACCTTCATGGTGCTCTGATTAAAACGAAAGACGCTCCCAATTGACTTAAATTCGCATAGCCAAGGCATAGAGAGCTTGGCTTGTCCAAGTGTCATTAGTAACAACAACAACGCATTTCAGAGCCATCGCCGATCCCAGAAGGTCAAACATCGTTCTGGTCTTTTATTCATTAATACTAAATCTCGACTGTTAACGTGGCTATTTGAAGGTGTCTAAAACCCACTTTGAAACTACAGATTCGAATCGATTTTTTTATATTTTAAAGTGACTATAGAGTAATAAACCAAATTACTGTTACTTTGTAAACCATTTTGTCATAGAATAAAGGTAAATCAAACTGTTTGTAATTATTATATAAATAAAGATAAACCAAATTTTAGGTTAATCAAATTATTGGTAATTGAAGCTCCATATTGTAAATTTTTTAATAGCTCATTATGTATTGTAAATTTTTAAAACATCCTCAAAATTTGCTTTCTATGGTTATGTAGAAAAGAGCTGATTTGCATATAAGAAGAGATAATCCAAAGAAATTCTGAGACTTTTTGCATCAGATGTACCAATTTAAAGCTCAGCAAAGTGAAGCATCTTTTGTCGCGGGCAGTGGTTGGGAGGGTGACCACGCTGTAATCTCCTTCACTGGGTTGCTGGAACTCCGTGGGTTGGGGACGTGTCCACGTTAATCTGTGACGTCCAAAGTCCTTCCGCTGGTTTGGCGTGGATGTGGAGAGGAGGGTGCCAGCTCAGGTGTGGCCTCGTCACCTGACCGTGGTTCAAAATGACGAGGCAGCTTAATAAGAGCAAAGACGTGCTTTCACCTATCGTGGTGCTCTGATCCAAAACGAAAGACGCTCTCTATTGACTTAAATTCGCATAGCCAACGGCATAGCGAGCTTGGCCTGTCCAAGTGTCACATAAGAAACAACAACATTAATAACTAAACTTCTTCTAGAAATAAAATTCTATAAAATATTATATTTTATTATATTGATATTTTGAATAGAAAAACTGATTGAATTGCATGTATTATTTGTATTAAATTTAACTATTAATTCATTTATTATTACATTTACTTACAGGGGTCAACAGTGAAAGTATCTTTCGTTAGCGGGCACCCAAGGAATAATATGATGGTAAATGGTTTCATTAATATAGTATTAAATTTTAACATCATTATTTTAATATTTCTATTATTTTTCGCGTTTCAAGATGGCCAAAGAATTTTTAAACCCTTGCTTCTTATTCCATTAAAAGCATTAAAATCATATTTTCTAGCACAAAAGTGTTCAAAATATAGTTTTGGTCCATTCAACAGAAAATTCATTTTCACATTGTGTGGTCACAGAGAAAAATTCTGTTTGTGCATCGGAATTAGTGCATGACTTAAGAAAAGTTACGATGCGAATCTCTTTTATCTCACATTTAGGCTTGTCTTTGCGACACGCTGCTTACACGAATGATATAAATATGAATTATTTATTCGATAAAAGTTTATTTCATCCAAGTTCTGTTATTCACCTCACGATTTTTGAACGCATATTCATGCTCTGATAAGTCAAGCATTTTTATCCCAATAAGAGTCGATCATTTCCACCTGAATTTAAGGAGATTCTATTATATTTCGGAGACAAAAAAATTTGAATTAAAAACTATACCATTTTTAAATATAAACAAGTTTTAAAATAGTGTAAAATATGTTGACAAACTCTTATTATGCTAACGCATCTTCTAAAAATAACAAATTTTATAAAAAAACTAATAGAGAACATTTATTTATTCATTGTTTTTCATATACTTGAGCATATTAACATAAAAACCTGAATATTGTCTATGGTTCTTATGATAGCAGAAGTTACGTTTAAAGTGATTGCAACAGATAATGTTAATGAGTTTACTTAAGGAATATATTTAAAACGTATGTCAAAATATACATTTCAAGTATATTCATGTAAGATAAATTGCTTTGTATAAAGTTCTTTAATCATTCGTCACTCATTTATTATCTAGGCTGTGGTGGCCTGGTTGCTTAGGGAGTCGTTCTCATTATCGGAAGGTAGTGAGTTCGAATCCCGACTTAACCGAAGATCCGTCGTGCTCACTGAAGGCAACTGGAGCACGTTAAAACTGGGCGTGGTTGCAATGTCCTTCAAGTGAAATGATATCTCTAGGGGTGGTAGGCCAAGTATGGGGGTCTTCTGCTTGGTTCCTGCTTCAAAATCACTAAGACTCCACCCGGCTCCTTCTGTTTAACTGGTACAGCCCAACTCAGGGCTAGGTACAGGGAAGCATGCTGGTGTAATAACAACAACTCATTTACTGTGAGTGCTCTATCGTAAAATAAACACAGTAGAAATTCTTCTATCAAAAGGAAATTTAGGAATACTATTTTCCCTGAAAAATAATTAAAACTAAACTCAGTGCCACGACAGCATATATTGAGAATCCAAGACCGACAGTGCCCATATCTGTTTATATGACCGTGGGTCTTGGGGAATAAAGCATTTGTCCTGGTTATGCGATCAACCTAACACGAAATCTCCAGTGTTTAGCTTCCAAGAATGCTTAGTACTCAGTTTTATCAACCCACTGAAGGGATAAAAGGCTGAGTCGTCCTTGATGAACCAAAGGTTCGAATCCCTAACCTGCGCCTTGGGAGTGTGAAGTGCATCTACTTGGCCATCAGGCCTCATATCCAAGTCTTTTAAAAAGTGATAGATGTTTTACCTACAGTATGTAATGAGTGTACTTTTCAATAATACCCAAAGGATATACAATCATCCATAAAGGGTATACAACCATCCATCATACAAAAGGGTATACACTTACCCATCATAATGCCAACCTACACCAGTAAATGAACCTCTTTGTGGGATCAATTTGAAGACCGCAAAAACCAATGTTCTTAGATGGGAAAAACGGAAGATGTATGAAGCTTGGCTTAACACTCCTGGTCAAATCCACGCTAAAAGTATGATCTGTGGATCATCAGCAAGGATTGCCTCTGAAATTTTAAGATGCTGTAGGCAGAAGATACGTTTAATCGTAGGCTTCATAACTGGGCACTACTTTTTCAGAAAACACCTCCATAAAATGGAACTGTTTCAGCAAGACCCTGTCTGCAGGAAATGTCATACGCAAGAGAAAACGGCCAAGCAAATGTACGAGGCTCTTGACCCCTCTCTAGATTAACTTCTTTAGGCATCATCCATACTAGAGAGTTACACCTAGACTCCATTAAAGGATTATCGGACTTTATTAATAAAGTGGGTGATCCGAGCAACTGGAACTAGGAAACATTGGGTTTGGAGTTAATAGTACAAAATGCTGATAAAAGCAGAGGTACCCAATGACATACAAACCCAACTCTAAGAAGAAGAGGAGTACGCCAGTAAATAACTATTTTCATAACAGCTTTCTTTTGTCCAACTTGAAGGTTGATGCTCTTCAAGTTGGACAGAAGAAAGCTGTTATGTCTAGTGATGCTCTCTCACCCCCTTTCCATCTTTCTCCCTCTCTCTTCGGTGATATTTGAAGGAACTGAAAAAAGACGAACGAACTCGATTTTCCTAAATTCGCTTAAATTACATAATCAAATCCCATGGAATTACTTAATTGTATATGATTATTTAAATTTCCAAATGTGAAGAGTTTTTAAAGTAATACGAGATTTAAAGAAGACATATTAGATTGTGAATTTGATGGCACTCTCTGTTAATAAAAATCAAACTCTGTTACTAGCTTAAGACATTTCCTCTTCCCACTTTCAAAGAACTCTACAATACTTATAATAGGACACATTTGTCTATTTTTATAACCAAACATGCATCTGTTTTTCTTTGTTATAAGCTGACACGATTATCATGTAATTAATATGACAATTCTTTTGTAAAGAAATAGTTTGAGAGAGGAAATGTGTAAAAAAATTTTACAATACATAAGAAACACTTAATAATTTTGTCAGAAAATCAAACTTTATTTTTCTTATGTCAAGATAATTTTATAGTTAAAAATATTGCACTTTAAACTAAAAATAACGAATTTATTTTTATGGAAATAAAACCTTACAGATTGCCATTTAAATATATGGGCATTAATTTTTTTTTCTCTTTTTTAGTTAGAAAACACATTCTTAACTGTCGAAAGATGGAACAACGAGACAAACAGCTGGGATATTATTGCCACAGATGCAAATTGGGAAACTAAGTAAGTTTGTTATGGGATTATATTTGCTCACAGTTAATCATACATCAAATTGCATAAAATTCAAAGTTTAATATAAAATCTGTATTAGTGATCTAATAATAGTTACTTGAAAATAATTTTTTTCAGTAAATTAATAAATAAGCATTTCATTCCGGATCTAACAAGTAACTTGAAATGATTTCTAATTGATTTAATGATGGGTAAATCCTAAATATTAAAAATAATGTAAAAAAGAAGAATTTAAATATTTTCGAAAACGTCCTTACAAATATGCAGTTTATTTCTTAGCATTAAATATAATTGCTTATTGTATATATACACGAGCAAATTTTCATTTTTGAATTGAAGGCAATTAATAAGTTTTTTTCATATAAATCTTTGATTCATGGTTTTTATCTTGAAGTAGTGGCCCTTGAATTATTCTTGAAATAATAATCTTTGTTTCTTGTCACAACATTAAGGTGAAGAGAAAAATGAAAAGCTATAGATAGCGCTAGCATAATAAGTTTAAAGATACAAATAGTAAATAATAATTTTCTTCAGCTGTTTGATGATAACTTTATTTTGTGAATCTGATTATAATCAAACTATATTTAAAAACAATACGCGAAACATTTTAATAGTTTATAATTTTAAATTTACTAATTTTTCTATTTCATTGTATTTTTAAAACAAAAAATCAAAGTTCATTAATTTCTAAAGAAAAAAACAATCAGTAACATGGAAACAATCTTCGAAGTTCATTTTCATATCGCAAGTTCATTCTTATATAACTGCTAGATTTTTATATTTTTGTTTTTATATTTGCTAATAAATATTGCTAGATGTAGAGCAATCTGCTCTGCAATAAAAAGGAATTACTACCACAATAGTCAATGATATTAATCCAGAAATTCAGTGAAATGGTTCAGAATATATTCATATATTAAAATTATTTGAAAAAGCGGCGTAATTTTAGATTGGAAATTTTCTCCTAATTCTGACCAAAATATTCAATTAAAATCTGTCATTATTGAAAATTTATCGTTAAATAAACCTATCGTTAATGTTTTAAATACCCAATTAAAAGAATATCATTAGAATACAACTTGGGCAATGGTACCACGGATTTAAATATATTTATCTATTTCTTTTATTTTAATAAATATTAATCATAATTAAAACATAATAATAAAATTGATTTCATTTTTACAGGTATTACTCAAAGTTTCTGAATATATTGTCAAAAATTTGTAAAAATGAAAAGATTTTTTTCAGATATCTGATGATTTTTTTTCTTTTTCTTTTCTTCATATTATGATATGGATATAAATACAGATAAATACCATTGGGAACACAAATGACATTAAATGAAACTGAGGTTTTATATTTTTTGATTTACAAATACTGTCTTATTTATATATATATATATATATATATATATATTATCGTGGCCTCGAAAATGTGGTACTTAGTATCGTTTAATTGTTTGAGTATTTATTTTACATAATTGTTTCAAAATCACAATTGCACCAAGGAATTTATAAATAGAACTGTACCAACTTACACCACTTAGTTTTTTTCACTCCCCAGTATAAAGACTTTCTGTACATATTATTTAAAATTCTTACTGCAAAGCTAAAGATGTTTGTCTTGTAAGCGTCATTCACATCCGTTTCTTACATCACAGTAATTAGTCTTGGTGGGAGACAATAATGTTCGGTCAACTTTCTTACACTAATTTTCACTTGCTACATTTCAACTTTGAAACTTAAGTTCAAACATGAAAATGAAACATTGGGTTATATTCTTAGTTAATGACAACATGACATTCGCGTAAATTTTTTTTTTTGAAAAAAGTACATCAGTTTTGATTCTTAATGTCCTTATTAGTTATATTTATTTAATTGTATTTTTTCTAAATAAAATCTGTTATGAATTAAAGCTTTTTTTAATGACTTTTTACAAAATCTTTCCATATCGGCGTCATTAATTTTTTCTTAGTAACAATAAATTAATTTATCTAAAAATACTTCTTCTTCATTGGCCTGACAGCTAAGGGTGTGTCTTTGCCTTCCTCAGAAGTGCATACCAGGACCCCCTATTTTTGGACAAGGTCATCCAGTTTGTCACTTTTAGTGTTTTTAGGTCGTTTTCAAGGCAGTCACACCATCGGAGTTTCGGTCGTCCTCTTCTTCTGGTGCCAATGGGGCGAGCCAAGAAATTTTTTTTCGTCACCCGATTGTCGTTCATCCGGCTCAAATGTCCTGCATATAAGAATACTGATATCTCTTAAAATCTTTTGTATTCCTTCCTTATTTACTTCCTTGTGAAATGGAGTTTCCTTGTTTGTTGATTTAATAAGTTGTATGTATAATTTACCTTCTAATATTCTAATTTATGCTAAAGACATGAAATTATCTTTAATTTATGATTAATACATGAAAATTTGAAGAAGTTTAAGACATGAAAAGGAATTAAGTTATACTTAAAGAAATAAGTTGTAAGTTTTTAAAAATGCTTAGAATCACCATTTTTAACTATGATAGTGTGATTAATAATTTAGTACAAATTAAGAATAAAAGAACAAATTCAGAAAAAATAAATTACTATCATCCCTCTCCTTGTTTGTTTAGATTATTTTTATATAAAATTAATTTTATAATAAAGTATTCTACTTAAAACTAAGAAAGAAAACTATTAAAGCATGAGTATATAATTATCTTTTCATCATTTTGTCGATTAAATTTAGGTATTACTGGCAAAGAACAAGTTCTTTGATAGCAGAGAGCAAATCAACTGTTGTGTGGGATATCCCAATCTCCGCCAAACCTGGAACGCATAGGATACGTCACTTTGGACATTCCAAGAATATTCTACAAATAACAAAACCTTATGTTGGTACCTCTCGAACATTTCAAGTTTTATCAAGGGAATAGACAATCGTATTTCTTTTCAGTAACCTAAGCATACTTTGACCGAAAAAAGCATTGCTCGGGACATTTTTAACACTGAAAGAAATCAATGGTAAAGTAACGTGATATTTTTACTGTTTTAAGACATACCAACCATGAGATTGAGAACCATTAACTGGTAAACTGTGGGGTAATATCGATATAAATATATTTTATAGCTGCCAAGAAGGTCTTATTCTAATCTTTAAGGCCAGAAACATTTCTAAAATAGAAACCATTTTGTTAGATATGAGATGTGTTCTGTATAAAAAAACAATCATGAAAATATTCATAACTGTAAACTTATGTTTTATAAATTATTATTTTTATAAAATTTAAGGTAATCATGAAATATTTTAACCCAACATTTAAGCAAAGCGTGTACCCCATAAAATCATCACGTCAATTCTGATAATCTGTTAAACAGTAGATGGGGTTGTAAAATCGAGTACCATTTGGTTTGGTGAAAAATTTTGCGATAAACTTTAATTTTTGTTAATCATGACAACACTATTTTTGTATTGTTTTATGTAGCCGCCATCTTGTTAGTCATATCTTGACATCAAAAAAATTGCCAAAGAATTAAAGGTTACCCGATTGTAAGCTTTTACCCAGCAGATTAACCATCTACCGTATATTTCATACAATATTGCTTATATATATATATATATATATATATATATATATATATATATATATATATATATATATATATATATATATATATATATATATATATATCTTGGTTCTTGTTCCAGAGGTGAGAGACATGAATATTTACCTTTGGTATGTTGTTTTTTCCATAATCATGCCAAAAATTAATCTTCAAAAATGCTGCCCAAACTGTGCTTAATAGCTATATTAAGTGTGAAATCAATACAAATTCTTCACCAATAATTTATAATGAATATGGATATTCCAACAAAATATTTTCCAGATACTTTTTGTGATATTAGAAATCAAATTTAATGTCATTGAAATAATATTTTGAGTTAAGATGAGATTTATATCAAACAATTAGATTATTTTTGTCAATTGTTAGGTATAGATATATATTTTGTGATATCTTTTTTGAAGCCAACTGTAAGCATATTTACATTTACAGAAACTATAAAAATGAACAGTTGGAAAAATCGGTAGTCAAAATTCTTTGCTGAATAATAGGTACGTTTTTAGAGCATTATCTTCTATGTTTATTGCAACTATTCTGTGTAAAAAAACATATCAAAACATCTTTAAAATTGCTAAAATAAGTAATTCTTTTTTACCTGTGAAAGAGAGAAAAAATATGGCATCTTTATTCTTCTCTATGTTGAACAAAATTATCTTGGCATGAGAAAGCTTACAAATTGAAAATAAATTATTTTGCATACAGATGGTAAATTTATCTGTATATGAGGGGCAAGAAATAGTGATTTGCTTTTAAATTTTAATGGCAGAACAAAAAATCTTTAGAAAATCGAAGTTTTGTTATTATGCGAATTATATCATAAGTTTCATATTAAATATGTGGGATTGAATTTGTTTTATAAATGTGAGCGATCAATGCACAATTATTGGCCTTGCTTTACTGCGTCATTATAGTTACTTTACGAAGCTACTTTACTAATTTTTGTAAACAGCAATATATTTTTACGATTTTTCTACTTTATATAATGATCTCTATTTATAAATACGTAAATTGACACACATAAAAACAACATGACTCATAGTATAAAATGTGCTTAACAGAAATTGATAGTGTGTATGAGTACAAATATTGGATCATTTATGTTCAAACAATTGGATTCTGTTTTAAGGTTATCACAATTTTTTCAAGTAGAGGTGTCCAAACAAGTTTTAATAAAATCTCAATGTATTAAACTGGCGACAGATACAATGATATTTCAAAGAAGTTTCTTCATTTATAGGAACATTTCGTAGCGAAACTCTTTGAAAATGACAGGATTTGTGTGTGGTCAGAACTATATTTGTCATTTAACCGAATTTTTCATTAATACTAAAATATTTAAAATGACAAACGGGCAAACGTGAAGATATTTAAAGTAAAACAGACATCATAAAGTGACTCATCGATATTAATAAATGTATTATAAATGCATTTCTATAAAAATTATGAAATGCAAGATTTTACATTGCTCATCAGTATCATGTAATGTATAAGGGGTGATCAAATGAAAAGGCACGAAACGACACAATGGGTACAAATGTAGACTTTATTCAAAATATACACCATAGGGTTGAGCACAGCGATCCCACTGATGAACAAGGATTTCTTGTTCCCAGAATTACTGTGGCCGTGACGAGAGCCAGTCCTTCACAGTGTCTTTGAGTACGTCATCCGAATTGAAGCGCTTCCCTTTCAGGTGTTTCTTCAGTGGACCAAACACATGGAAATCCTAGGGAGAAATGTCCGGACTGTAGGCCGGATGGTCCAACGTCTCCCACTTGAACTTGGCCAGTTCCATGTGTGTGACTCAGGAGACGTGTGGACGCGCGTCATCATGGAGCAGAACCACACCCTTCGTGGTCAGCCCCAGTCTTTTGTTCTTGATTGACTTGTGCAGTCGTCGGAGTGTCTCACAGACAGACAGACAACGAGAAGAAGAGGCCCTGTTCTATTCCTATTGGCTATCAGGTTGTGCCTCTACTTCAGTCTAGAATGTCGGACACCCTGCACGGAGTGCCAGGTGCCCGCTGGGAACTGTAATCTGGGGGCTTGAGCCTTAAGAGGTTCTCCAGAACGCTCGACACATTGTTTGAGAGACGAGTGCTTTACAAAGGTGGGGCTTTCAAGCCTACAGTGATCTACGCAGTAGACCACTGTATCACAGTTCGGAATACAAATTTGAAATAACAGAATTAATAAGATAGGATCAAGTGAAACAGAAAAATAAATGTTAACAGTATCTAAATAAATTTAAGTAAGGATGGCTGAAATATTTACATAATTTACCAACAGAAATTGATTATAGTTAATGAAATTTGGAAGTTTATAGGAATAAAATGTAATTAGTTCTTTACATGTCTTGAAATTTAGATATGTACAAAGTACTAGTAATTTTGGAAATTGAAAAACTGGTGATTAGTTTGTTTGCTACTTGAATTGAAAAATTTAGTTAATTTTCGAATTCTGTTGACTCTGCTTCTGAGTTATAAGATTCCTGTTGGTGAGCAGCCACATTTGCACATTTGGAGTCCTTTTTCATGAAGGAAAGTAATTATTTGTATTAATTTTTTTGTTCTGAACTTGTTCGTTGTGCAGAATTTTAAGAACTGGAGTGTCTCACAGTGCACATCGGAGTTTATGGTTTTTCTGTGCTCGTGGAATTCCACAAGTATCGGACCTTCAACGTCGAAAAAGACGGTGAGCAAACACCTTTCCTGTTATTGATACGATTTTGAACATTTTAGGGGGAAGTGACAACTCATGCAACCACTGGTTTTTCACCTTCCGCTGTCAGAATTAGGATAACACCTCGCTGATACTCAATCGTCGAATTTTGCAACGCGAACGACGTCCTGTCCTCATACGGACTGCCGCATCATTTGGACGCCGCTTTTGATAAGAGCCTCTGCTTTCTCCTGCGCATGCTCCGATCTCTGTCAGAGACTCCAATCACATCCCGAGATGTTTCGCTACGTTCTCCCATGGCGCAATATGCAAATATTTAACTATTACTTTTTTACGTCGTTTCGCGAACCTTTTCATTTGATCACCCCTTATAGTTTCGTAAACTACCACATAATATAAAAAATTAACTGTTGATGAAATAAAATTGATTAACTTTTCAATATTTAAAATTTTAGCATAATTTAGTTAAAAAAATATATTACATATTTTTAATGACGCAATGTACTTCCAAATAAATTAATTAATTTTTGTGAACATATATTTTTTACTAAAAAAATCAAAATTATAGATATATAAAATAAACTCTAAAAATAAAAATTGCAAATGGTGTTGAAAATAGAATCTTAAAAAATGGAATGCTACGATATGTTTTATTCTATACCTTAAGTTTAATCTCAAATTCTGATTTCAGAGATGGGAAATTGTTGTTATTGTAAAATTTGTATTAAAATTATTGTAAATTTCCATGTTTCGAACCTTTTTTTATTAGTTGAGAAACAAAGAATAGGATTTTTTCAAGATTCTACTGTGCTTGAAAATGCATAAGATTTCTTGAATGTAAATTGATGGAAATGTAAATGAAAACATTTACATTTTATTGTTTGTATATCAATACATCAATCAGCGTAAGAAATTTTGACGATAATGTGTTACATCATTTTAAGCATTTTTGAAGCTGGTTATCCAATTCTATGACAAATGTATGAAGAAACGTCTATTTTGCACTTATAATACTTACTTTGTTTGCTTTTATTTTCAACCTCAAAAACGTAATTATAATTATTATAAAATAATAATATACAAACTAGTTTTATTGCATAAATCTAAGGATACTAATAATAAAAATTAAAAATTCGCTTTGTAAATAGCATTGTGCAATGGAACATAAAACATTTTTCTGTCTGTCAATTTGGTTAGAGATCATAAAAAATTTATTAGTCAAATATTTTGATTGTTATGCTAATTATCAATGGGGTGCCAAACTGATATGCTTTGTATTCTATTATAGATCTACCATTGGTTAATAGGAAATCGATAATGAAAAATATATCTCATAAACTTTTCAATAAAATGATAAATTTTACGACAATGATTTTTAACTACAAATTCATAAAAGATAGATGCATTAATTTTGCAAAAATAAACATTACATTCATAATTTTTCTTCATTTACCATTCATCAAACATTCTTCTTCAATTTATAATTTTACATATCATTTTTATGGTTACAATCATTTTCTAATCATCTCATTAGTTATCTTTTGCGTTATAATTACACTTAATATATTTTGTAATGTAATATCAATATTACGAGTATTTTGTTAACCTCAAATTATTGTATCTCAAATTAACATACTTTTACATTTTGTCACATTATTTCATTTTACATTCGTTATAATGTTATTTGTAAAAGAATAAATATTATTACAAAATAATTATGCGTTACTTTAACGATAGCTTTTTGATTCAGTTAATCCAATTATGTTATCAAATGATCATTCTGATAAATACTTTTATTTCATCACATACAATAATTCATTTATATTATGCATGTAATAATTTATCATTCAATTTTACATAAATGAAGTAGAGGATTAATGATTTCATTATTGTACGATTTTAGAATAATAATATGCATATCATTATATATTTCAGAACATATAAATTATATTGTTAATAAACATAATTTGTAAGACATTATTTTTATGAATATTTTATTGATTTAAGATTTATGTATTGTACAATATATAGTAATTAAATTATTATATTTTGATTATAATTTGTTTATATACTCTTCATTCAATTTTTATTTTTATGAGTACTTATCATCATAATCGTGTCAAGAAACTGTGATATTAATAAAAATACTCATGCAAGGTGTTTTTGTAATCTTTATTTTAATTAAATTCACATGACATAAATACACAATAATATACATATTACAAAAAATAAACATATCAGGAACAATTAATTGATTTACTTATTACTCTATATTCTTTGTGTATAAATACCCGTCGGAAGGAATACAAAACGCGTTAATATATTGTGTTGAGTTTACAAATTTTCTCATAACACTTATACACATACTTACATATATAAAGTTTAAGTTTTGTATAATATTTTACTTACAATTTAATGTTGATTTAAATGAATAGTATAAAGAAATTTAGATTCCTTTTTGATTTCCGCGAATTTTATGCATTTAAATTTAATCGCCCTATTTCTCGGGTGCAAAAAAAAAACTGAAAAACATTTCTTGTATTGTCGCTTAAAAATGTAACCAGTTGTAATCAAAAAAATATTTTATGTGCCTTAAAAAAGTTTAACATTTTTCTGCATATAACCTGTATTATATATATGATGTTTTAACTATCAAAAAATGATCTACAATAATAAATATTCTTACCTTACATAGATTTTTTGTTTGAACTATAAATAATGAAATACTAAATGATACAATGAGGTATGAACGAAAAAGATACTACATGCTTTTGTAAAATAATATGTAAAAAAAATGTAAAATAAATATCATGCAGGAAATTTTTTATTATTATTAACATACTTTGAAAATTAGTCTTGCTTATTAGTTTATCAATTATATAAATAATGCTCAATTTCGTAAAAAAAAAAAAATAAAAAAATATGGCAAATTATAATCTTATGTAAATTAGACACTCACATAATCAAAGCATGACATTTTATATGCATTATAATCTCAAAATAATTTCATTTTTATAATCTACCATTCCCATAACATTATGGAAGTGAAAATTATAGGATTACCTTATTATTTAAAATAAAGTAGAGAAGTCAAACTCGACACATAAATACTACATTAAAAATCTCTCATTTTGGCACAGATGCCGTATAATCCATGATGTCAAATTCTGAATTTGGAGATTTTTTGGAGGATTTTCTTATGTATGTGGCAACCTGAATTTATTACGACACAGGTATGGAAACCCACAAGAATTATGCAGAAAATTCTATTTTGGCAACCCTAGTATTTACGTCATCCTGCATGCCACGATACGTTATCTTGGCAACATTTCTTCATCGCCAAAGAAATTCAGAATTTGGCATCCTGGATAATACGGCATCTTTGCCCTCATTTTGATCATACCCACTAAACACAATAGTTTTCTGATGGGCAAAACTGTTATGTTAGATGACCTCTTGACCATGGGAAGATGTCTTAGAATGCATTGCTGCACTGTAATATAAATATATTGTTCTAAAAAGGGCAAAACAATTGAAGTTTTACAAAATAATGGCATAGTTTACTAAATTGTCCAAGAGAATGTTTTGCCCAAGTAAACAATGAATGATTTGATTAACTTAGCTATCATTCAATGGAAATATATAAAATTCTGTCAAATGAAATTATAGCTTCTCTCCAGAAAGACCAGTGACATTGTAGTAGGAGTGGTCAGGGAACCTATCAAGTTCTATGTAGTCATTCTCGCTGACCAACAGTTTGTCCAGCAGCTGCACAAGTTCTGAGAAGGCGGGCCTCTTGTCAGGATCCATGTCCCAGCAGTAGAACATGACATTGTACACTTCCCGCTTGCAGTGCTCTGGCTTCTCCAAGCGAAAGCCTTCTTTGACCTTTCGCAGTACATCAGGTGCGGCCATACCAGGATATGGTGTTGAACCTTAATAAAAATAGCAAGTTTTATCATATATGTATCATATAAAATGTAAAAGATCCATATTAACTGTACTGACAATAGATGGCGTTACTGCCCAATACAAAATATTCAATATCCAATAGAGTTAGAAGATAGTATAGAGGTGTGAGGAATGGAAGCCGAACCATCCGGTTCATAAATAACTTTGTTTATAATTTGTACTGTACAGGTACTATGTAACATTGTTAATAATATTAAGTATTTTCTTTGTAACTATTTTTTAATCATGTGTAATGTCGTAATAAATGTAATGTTTTGCCTAATTCTAACTTCCATTTTCTTACGTCCCTACAAAAATATAATGAGAGCTTGTATTAGCACAAAAACAATAAAATGAAATAGACTAATTATTAAAAAAATTAACGCTCTTCATTTCATAATTTAAATAAAATTTGAAATATTAATCAAAATTAATGTCATCTTCATCATAATACGAAATTTATTGTTTGATCATTTCTTCAATGAAGCAAGGTCAAATTCAGAATGTAAAATTTTTAAAATAAGCCAGAATAAATATATTTATCTCTTAATTAATACTTTAGATTGAAAACATTTCAGTAAAATAAGTTCCCACTTATCAGCGTATAGAAAATAATTTTCCTCTATTATTTTTACTTGCACATATTTTTATTATTAATACATAAATATGTCGTGAAACAGATCGCATAAATTTCATTCAGAAGGCCTAATAAGGAAATGGCTGGTAGATAGGATAATATTATTTTACAATTAATTATAAAATTTATTAAAAAATTATTAATTTGTTCCCTAAGAAACTTCAGATTATATTAAGATTATTTATGGATTGATTTTTTTAAGGATTGCGAAATGTATTTTTAGTAATTGTTAAGGCTTTAAATATTACTTAGATTACTCATAGGAAACATCTCACAAACTTATAACGAAATTAATGAATCACTCATTAAAAAATATTCATATTAGAGTAATGAACGTGTAAATCACATATTAATATATATTGACTCACCTAAAGTGACGATTTCCCACATTAATACACCAAATGACCAGACATCCGTTTTCGTGGTGTAGATGTTATCGTAAAGGGATTCTGGTGACATCCACCGAATGGGAAGACGGCCCTAAACAAGTACACATAAAAATATGTAACTAAAGCATTAAATGTGTGAACATATCTATACATATATGTTCAATTCTTTGTGAACAAGATTTGCAGAAAGAAAATATTCAATACACTTTTAAAATTCATATAGCCTTTCCTTATGCGATTTTTTAATATTAATATGAGTGTTAAATAGTAATATTGTATAAGCCTTGATATAAATTAATATGTTAATTATATAATAATAATATAATAATTGTATGTGTCCCAGTTATTAATATAAAAACCTAATTTATTATTTTAATATAATATCTTAATTTTTTATTTTAAACTATTAAAATATGTATTATTATATAATGAAATAGCTACATTGCATGGAAAATTTCTGTAATTCGTTTTAACATTTTATTTTGCACCAATAGCAGTTTAGAAATAACTTCATAACTAATACTGCTTATAAGTAGTTTACTTACAGTTAAAAATATTTTTTAATTAAAAAGATTGATAACTAATAATGCAAACTCCATGTGGTCTAAAAAATGTATCTGTTTTTATTTCTGGATAGATTTGTCTTAAATTATTTCTTTATTCCAGTAAACCATTTATAATATAAAGATTATAAATAAATAGTTAACAGCGAAAATCACATACACACACACATCATTTTAATTGTAGCACAAATTTGATATTTCTATATTCAACATAACAGTAGTAAACATTTCATGTAATGTTGCTACACATGCAATTAAACTTCATTGATTTAGATCAGCCGTTGGCAACATATGCCACACGTGCCAGATTTGGCACGCGGTACTTTTTTCAGTGGCATTCTACACCGCTTTGCAAAGTTAAAAGATAACATTTTCTTCTCACTTTAGATTTATTTTGGCATGTAAAATAATCATCCTTTAACAGTATTTGATTAGGAAAAAAATGTGATAATTATACGCTATCCAGAATTATTTAGTTAGATTTATTTGGCATAAAATGCTGCTGACGCCTAATTTATATGCATTCAATGTTTGTATAGTAATTATTTGAAGATTAGCAATGAAAAAATGCATAATACACCATATTGCTTATACTCCTAAGAGCACTCTGATGTAATAAACATTTATCTTCATAAAAAAAATCACGAACGAAAACAAATGTCATGAATTTGAACTTCATTTTCATTTGTTTGTCTTTTAAGAACTCTTGTCGCAAGCTAAATCTGACTAGATCAGTATTTATGCTTAAAGGAAAATATGCTTTCGCTTATTAAGTATCTAAATAAAAGTGGAGATTCTCACTAAATAAAAATTACTTTTATTAATGATTATATAAAATTATGACAGAGAAAGAAACTTAAAGATAAAAACATGAAATATTTGAAATTGATAAAGAATTCTCCCCTGTAAACCATTTAAACGTACAAAAATAACTTACGATGAAAAGATAACACAAAAAAATTAAATTTATATCAAAATTAGAATGTTTTTGATGTTTCTTAAATCTTTGTATATGAAAAAAAAAACATTTTATTAAATAAATTATGGTTCAATATATAAATATTTTAATTGGTTTTGGAAAAGAAAGACGCCTTTATTTAAATTGTTATATTCTTTATAAATTTGTGCAAATATACTGGGTGAAACATTTTTACTACACTTTTGAAGATTTTCATTATTTTCTTATTGGCGCAGAAGTATTTTTCTCATACTGACATTTTTATGATATTTTTTTTTATTTTGTAAGAATTATTTTGACTGAAAACGAACTTATCATTTTAATGGCATTTATCATATAAAAATCAAAATTCAATTTCAGCAAATTAGCTTATTATTTTACCAACATAATTAGGAGAAAATGATTTTGATACTTAAATCATTTAAAAGAAAAATCATTGAAAAATTAATATCATTTAAAAGATTTTAACATTAAATACAAGAAATGCGATAAAGATTTTTTTTCCATATAATTGATGAAATTATAAAAACGGTGGTTATATTTACATAAATTGCATAGCATTTTCATATCAAAATAAAAAGATTTCGATTATTCAGCATTCACAAAAGCGATTATTTAACTCATCTCATTGGTGATAAATGAAATAATAAAACAAAGAATTGAAATACGACAATAAAAGCATATTGACGAGATACTGACCTCAGATTTTTTTTCGTATACATGGTTTATGATGACGTCTCGCGCAAAACCGAAGTCGGCGACTTTGCATGTCTTGGAATCCGTCACTAGAATATTCCGGGCCGCCAAATCTCGGTGTATTATCTGAAAGAATAAAAAAAATATATTTAACTCAGAAAGAAATGTCAATAGATAAGTAACTCTCTACAATTGTTTAAAGAAAACATTTTAGTCTCTCTCATTTTTATATACGTTGCAAGATTTTTAATTTATTTACCTAGATTTTTATGCACATAATATGGTGTGCTCTAAGAGAAGTAAGGCCTGAATTATACCTTCAAAAAACCGATTTTTGAATTTTAGTTATTTTAAATAAAGCATACTTTTCTGAATCTAAAAATGTATAACACTTATATATTGGACGTTTTTTAATGGTTTAAATAATCGAAAATAAAATGTACACAAACAGTGCCACGCCCTCTTGCAGAAAAGTTTCGGTTTCAAATATACCCATTGCAGTACCAATTCAACAGAAAAGTATTGATTAAATGATTATTTGCATAACCTCATAATTAAACTCAAGATGTAAATATTATTATTAGTGTTAAAGTTCTAAGCAGTTTTGCTTCTTGCGGTTTTCTCAAATTGCAAATTTTCAGTACGTAGGTACGCTCGTACAAAAAACTAATGCATCAAAGCTTCTGAAATTTTTTGTGCTTATGTGTGAACCCTATGTGCATAAAATAAAGTGTTTAAAATTTGCTTTTTGCTAAAAAAGAAATTTTATAAAAAAAGTTTGTTTGATAAATTTTCGCATTTTTGAAAATTTTTCGAAAAGCTTAACATATTTCGCTCCTGTATAAATTATTGTGCCTATATTGCAAAATAAATTACTTTGTTTACTTATTTAAACATTTTTTAATTAATGTATGCAAATTTTGTGTGAAATTTGCATCAAAAATTTATTTTAAGCGTACCTAAAAGTAACCTACTTTTAAAAGCACTATAATGACTACAATATTTTCAAAAATTCATAAAAATTAAATTTATGCATATTTCTATTGAAATTTGATTTTTCTAGAAAGCTTATAATTAGTACTTTCCATAAATGCTATACTTTAAATGTTAAATTATATATGCTAGCCTTAATACACACTTCCATCAGGTAAACAATATCCAAATTTCTCGACGTCGACTTCCCTTAAATGAAATATTTTAATAAATTATATTACAAAACACTATCTGCTTTTTTGATAAGAGCATTTATGTTAAATATTAATTAATTTTTGCAAAATTGACAACTAAAATAATTTGGGAGATTTTTAGCATTTTTATTTAAGATACGGCAGTTTTAAGGTATGTTGTTGATCTTCTACGACATAAAAAGGAACAACGTTCCATATTTTAGAAGTTTTAATGTTTCTGTGATGTCTAACATCAATATCTTCTAAAACATTTTGCATAGATAAAAGTCAGTATTCATTGTTGTTAAAAAAAATAAAAAGTAATTTTTCTAACAGATTTTTAAATTTGAGATGCATTGTTTAATATAATAATCGAAATATATTCCGCCATTAATAGCTTTCTTCAATATGTTATAAAAAAAAATTAAGAGTTTTAAATTGAGGGTCAATCAGTTTTCTCATTCAATCAGTAAAATGTAAAAACATCTTATTGTCTATTCATCTTCTTCTTCTTCTTAGAGTAGGGTTTGTATATCATTGGGCTCCTCTGCTTTTATCAGCATTTTGTACTATTCATTCCAAACCCAATGTTTCCTAGTTCCAGTTGCTCGGGTCACCCACTTTATTAATAAAGTCTGATAACCCTTTAATGGAGTCTAGGTGTAACTCTCTTGTATGGATGATGCCTAAAGAAGTTAATCTAGGGAGGGCAAGAGCCTCGCATTCGTAAATGATAAGCTTGATCGTTTCCTCTTGCATGACATTTCCTGCAGATAGGGTCTTGCTGAAACAGTCCCATTTTATGGAGGTGTTTTCTGAAATAATAGTGCCCAGTTATGAAGCCTACGATTAAACGTATCTTCTGCCAAGAGCATCTTAGAATTTCAGAGGCAATCCTCGCTGATGATCCATAGATCATACTTTTAGCGTGGGTTTGACCAGGAGTGTTGAGCCAAGCTTCATACATATTCCGTTTTTCCCATCTAAGAACAGTGATTTTTGCTGTCTTCAAATTGAGCCCACAAAAAGGTTCTGCACCGATGGGAGCTTGTCTATTCATGGATTCTAAAATTTTAGAGAACTTACAACTAGAACCTTTGAAAAAAGATTACTGTAACTAATTTCAGATAAATAAAAGAATGTTAGATACAACATTCCTCTCTAAATAGGTAGTTTTGGTTTCTCAGGTGAATACTATTTCTAAAATGTATTTAATTTACTGCGCAATAATCTTTACATATTTTAAAACAAATTGAGAGCATGTTTTTTATTGTTTTATAGCACATTAATCTGATTGCACAATATGCTTAGTCAACCGAGACCAATGGTTTGAAATGAATATTCTTACCCGAGGTAAAATTGAACAATAAGGAACTAGCAACTGGATTAAATAACAAGTTTTTACTCAGGAAATAACCTCTTGAAAATATTTCGAGTAAAATATCTTTAAGCGTGAGGAATTTTATGATGTTTCTTCAGTCGAAAAATTTTTTCTAGTCAGCGAAAATTCATAAGACATTCCAGCACTTAAATTTTATATCACAGAATATAAAACCAAATTATTAAATAAAATCAAAAGTTTGGAAAAAAAGGAATATTTATTTAATAACGTAATATTTGCAAGGAAATTATAAATCAACAAACATTAAGTTATAAGCATTCTTCCGCCATTAGCAAATGATTCAATACAAAATGTAAAGGATCTTACGCCTTTAGAGGACAGGTATTCCATTCCTCGAGCCACTTGGTAAGCGAATGAGGTCAGATCTCTGGAAGTGAGGTGGCGACTGCTGCCATGTAAATTACCATAAAACCTCTCCGCCCGACTTTCCCTCAGGTAAGTCTGCAGCTTCCCATTCTCTGCATACTCCATGATTAGGAACATAGGGTCTGTACAGAGAAAAATAATAATTTTTAAGGAAAGCGTCGTTAACTCATGCAATATATTGTAGATTCTCATCAACGGCTACGAAGGAAAGCGTCAATAATTGTAGATTCTCATCAAAGATCATGAAGGAAAGCGTCAAATATTTCATGCAATATATTGTATATTTTCCTCGAAGAACACGAAGGAAAGCGTCAATAATTCATGCAATATATTTTAGATTCTCATTAAAGAGTATGAAGGAAAGTGTCAATAATTCATGCATAATATTTTAGATTCTCATTAAAGAGCATGAAGGAAAGCGTCAATAATTGTAGATTCTCATCAAAGAGCATGAATGAAAGAGTCAATAATTGTAGATTCTCATCAAAGAACATGAAGGAAAGCATCAAGTATTTCATGCAGTATATTGTATATTTTCCTCAAAGAAAATGAAGGAAAAGCGTCAATAATTCATGCAATATATTGTAGATTCTCATCAAAGAGCATGAAGGAAAGCGTTAACAATTGTGTATTCTCATTAAAGATGATGACGAAAAGCGTCAAATATTTCATGCAATATATTGTATATTTTCCTCAAAGAAAATGAAGGAAAAGCGTCAATAATTCATGCAATATATTGTAGATTCATATCAAAGAGCATGAAGGAAAGCATCAATAATAGTAGATTCTCATCAAAGAGCATGAAGGAAAGCGTCAATGAATCATACAGTATATTGTAGATTCTTCTCAAAGAACAAAAAGGAAAGCATCAATAATTCATACAATATATAGTAGATTCTCATCAAAGAACATGAAGGAAAGCGTCAATGAATCATACAGTATATTGTAGATTCTTCTCAAAGAACAAAAAGGAAAGCATCAATAATTCATACAATATATAGTAGATTCTCATCAAAGAACTTGAAGGAAAGCGTCAATAGTTCATGCAATATAATGTAGATTTTCATCAAAGAAAATCATCTTGTTTATGGAAGGTGATAAATCTACTTAAAAATATTTATTAATTTAGTGAAATGTCATTAGTACGCTTCATATTCGGTAGAGCAAAACAAAGCGTAAGTAAACTCACCTCTGTCTGTGCAGCAGCCAAGCAGAGTGATGACGTTTGGATGTGGATCAAGAAGCTTCATCACTTCCAACTCATTCACGATATCCTTCTTCTCCTTTTCAGATGCATTTTCTGCAATGTGCAAGCGAATATTAATTGTTTTTATGCATCAAATAATTATTTCTATAAACTGAATTGTTTCTACAATTATTAAAAACAAGGTTTAAATTTTGAGAAAATAACCATAATGATGTTTTAAACTGATCAACAGATGTTAACAAAAAATTTTGAAAAGAAAGCAAATAACAGTATATTTTAATTTATATTGTGTATGCGCTCGTACAAGTATATACGTGCTTGGCAAGCATGTAAAACACATAATAAGAATATTCTTTGTTTCCTATTATTATGAGACACTCAATATGTTTATAAATTTTGACATCTATGTACTTTTTACAGAAATATATTTTCGATTATTATGAGTTGTTATTTAATAACTTTCATAATTTGTAAATATTTTCAGTATTTCTCTCAATAAATCAAAAACGTAAAATTTCATACTTAACGATAAAGGATAAAATCAAAAGTTTTGTTAATAAGGAAATTTACTCAATTTCTAAAAATTTCATTGATGTTAATTCATTAAGATAAAAGGCTGATTTATATAAATAAAAGGACTAAGGCTAATAAGTACGGACATTGGGTGAATTCCTGAGCTCTGTAAAGTTAAGGCTTTGGACACAAAAATATAAAAATTATAAATACATATACAGGATAAATTAAAATTAGATTTTTAATATTAAATTCATGAAAAAGTAGTTCATATTAAACTTATTTCAATTCCATTAATGTTTAGACAATAATGAACATCTGATTATAATTATCAAATATATGCCATTTTAAATGCAAGCTTTGTGTAGTTAAAAAATAAAAATATTAAATGTTACATGCAATATAATTTCCAAGTTATTGTTTATATGTTTTAAACTTATCACATGAATAATGTGAAATTAAAAAAAAAGAATTGTATCCTTTCGCACACATTAATGCTTCATAATTAAAAGACTTGGCGAGAGTTGGCAACCGAATGGTTAGCATTCTTGCCTCCTATTCAACAGTTCGTGGGTTTGAATCCAATCTTGGACTCGGGTATTTGATTTGGTTTGGAACCTACTTTAAACTGTAGTTCCGGTTTAACTAGCTCTCATGACCAAATAATGATTATTGAGAGATAAACTAATCAATCGGAGAAAGATGTATACTTACTTGAAAATTCAGTAGCATGTTTTAGAAAATTTATTTAATAAAAATTGATAGAATATACTTAAATTATTGAGATATAATTTAATTTTTAACTTATTAATTACAGCTTGCAGAATATTATTGCCTACTTTCCCAAATGTGTAGCTTACATCCAATATCGATAAACATTACATCCGACGTTGATATAGTATATCAACATTATATATCACATCTTGCATAGGCATTTAAGCATATTTCTTTGTCAAACTTACATAAATATCGCTTATTGTATACCGCAGTGTTAACATTTTCAAAGAACAAGAGCAATGTTTAAATGCGCTGTTAATTTTTGTATAATAAGTTTATTCTCGAATGTTTTTAAATGATATTCCCTTATAAATAAATACGTGCAACATAAATATCACCTTTCAATGTTTTTACAGCGACAAGAGTGGCCGCATCCGAGTGGGGGTGGACGTTTAGAGCCTCGCACTTCCACACCTGTCCAAAGCACCCTTCCCCTAGCAGACCTATGAAACGCAGGTGATGTCTAGGAAATTCCCACTTCCGGATCTCCCCAACCACCTGCAATACAAGATACAAAGATTTCATGCAAGAAATACTTATCAATAATTAACATTATTATAATTTCACATCTTATGCAAATAATTTTCATTGTTAATGTATTTTATAAAACTATGAAAATAAAAATAATATTTTATCGTCATAAAATATATTAACCAGAACCAATACAGTTACAGATACCGTATAATCCAGGATTCCAAACTCTAAATTTTTTGGACGATGAAGAAATGTTTCCAAGAAAACGTATCTTGACGTATGCAATGACGTAAATACTAGGGTTACCAAAATAAAATTTTCTGCATTATTTTTATTGGTCTCCATATCTATGACACAATAAAAACGCTCAGCACCTCGTTCTGGCTTGGCACTGTTTTTCACTTTGTTACCAAGGGTGTGGGCTCTCATCGGATTTTACTATTTTATCATTAGGTTGGCACATTGGAATGTATGAGAATATAGAGGAAATTATATATTCCATAGGTCACCATATCTATGACGTAACAAAAACGAGGTTGCCAAATACGTAAGAAAATCTGCCAAAAATTCACTAAACTCAGAATTTGGCACCTTGGATTATAGGGCACTTGTGCCCCAATACAAATTTACCAAGCAGTCTTGTTGTTTAAAGATTGAAGCTCGGTGACTTAGTGACAGAGTTTCACGTAAGGCATAGGGCCGAGGTTCGATTCTCAGGCTGAGCAACCACTTTCATCCCTTCAGTTGGTGGATAAACTGCGTACCAAGCATGCTTGGGAACTAAACTGGAGTTTCGCGTTAGGTTGACCACTTAATCGGGACATATGCTTCGCACCCCAGGTCCCTTCGGTCAGGAAAACAGAGATGGGCACTGTAGCTCTTGGACCACATAGGTTCTCGTGCCACAGAGTTTAGTTTGTTGGAAGATTACTATTTCAATTATAATCTTATACTAATAGTATTGAAAAGTAAATAATTCATAAAATTTGATCAATATTAACAATTTATTAAATTTCTAACGTTCTGTTTGTTTCTTATATTTCAAGACAGGTTGCTGGTTCTATAACATATTTGTGCAATGTTATTTTCGAAATGACATCACTTCATATAAAGGCGTCTTACTTTAAATTAACGACTTATTAAATTCATTTTGTATTTTTAATACATGATATTTTTCATTTATAAGAAATTTAACTCTTAATACATTTCAAAATCTAGTTCAATACATGGCCAAGTAATTTCATTTTTACTGTGTTTTTTTTTTACGAAACTTCTGTAGAATAACCGTTATTTTATTATAATTAAAATCAAAAATCAAATAATTTATTTTAAAAAATATGAAATCTTCTAAATCCAGCTAAAATATTGTTATGAAAGCTAAATCTTAAGTTTCTTCAAAAAATGTTCTGCTTTTTGCTTTATTTAATAAAAAATAAGGAACTTGCAAAATTAAGAAAAATGCATTAATCATTTAAAATTATTATTCAGGCTTTGAGCATTTATCTAAGAATTAAATTAAGTTAGATGGATAAAATTAAATTATATGGCAGAATTGAAAATCCATGAAAATAGTCTTCAAATTTTTTGAACACGTTGCAATGACCTGTTCAAATCCAAGTTAACCACAAACTGCTATCAAATTTATTAATTGATCAAAGTTAATGAGTTATTAACTTTATAATCGAAGTTAACAATAAATTCTTCATTTCGTTCTTGATATTTGTTAAGATAATTAAATCGTCACTATTTATACTCTATTTATATTAAGATAAAATTAAGGAACGTGATAGTTATATGAATATTATTGCTAATAAAATGAGTATGATTTTGAAACCCAATCACATTATATATTTTATTTTTATAAAATATTGTAAACTGAAAAGTGTTCTATAAACAAAGCATACTTAATGTTGATTTAATATCATTTATTATTTAGAACTTTCATATTTATACTTAACCTTCATATTTATGTAGTTTTTTTCTTAAACTTTATAATAATAAACCTACTTTAAATGTTACAATGCATCTCACCCTGTCTAGTGGTCAGAGTCCCTGAATCCGGATAGGGAGATCCTGGGTTCGAATCCCAGTTCGGGCATGGATGTAATATCTCTCTCTATCTATCCTGCCTTTGTCCTTTCTGTGTATGAATGTGTTGTAAATGGTTGCCTACCCTATAAACGGGTCCCTATGGCATGTGCGTACTGAAGAAGTCGGACTCCACACCAAAATATGGTTCAGTTGAAAAAGTGGAGCAGCGCACCCCATATTGCCAGCCTAGCTGGCGCACGACAACAGCAACAGCAAATATTACTTCGAATGTAATTTCTATAATTGTAAATTCACTGATATATATGTTAATATTCCTTTATTTGTTTATATTTATTCACACACACATACATGGATATTACAATTGACAAAAGACCCTAGTTTAATGATAGAAACTGAAATACAATTGAAGATTTCATGTCAAAATAGAATCTGATTTGTTGTTGGAGAAATGTTTATTTACAGACTCAATATTCAATAGAAATGATTTTCATGTGAATAAACTACACAGGCACATTGATCTCAAAGATATATTTTAAAGAAACAAAACTGTAGAATTTAATTAATTAATCTATCATTTTATGTAACACACACACAATTCCTTATTTTTTTTTACTTATGAGAGTTTATCTATATATTTTATGTGTTTAAGTTATTATTAAAACTATAGCTAATATGTGTACTTATATGCAAAGTATAAGATAAATAACAATATTTAACATATATAATCAATAAACATTTTACTTATATATTAGAATTATTTAAACAGTTGATGAAAATAACATTTTACCCCAGTGGATTCGCCAGATTCATATCGGTTGGAGAGAATCGTTCGAGGCCTTTGCAGGTACAGGACACTGTTGTGGGGCGGTATTTCGGATTCTGCTGTCGAATCACTTTCTCTTCGTTCCGATAGTTTTTTTTCCTGAAAATCGCAAAACGAACCAAATTATGAAAATGACATTAATATTAAACTAGAATTTATTGTGTCAGAGAAATCCATTTAAAATCATCAATTTTAAAGAATAGTAAAATGTGAGTTGAATAATTTGAAATAATATAAAAGAGATAACACCAAAATATGAGTTGTTTATATACGTTAACCGGTGGCTTAGTGGCTGCGTTTCACGCTCCCATAACACAGGTCCGAGGTTCGATCCTCGGGCTGGTTGACTCAGCCTTTCATCCCTTCAGTGGGTCGATTAACTGAGTACCAAGCATGCTTGGGAACTAAACACTCGGAGTCTTACGTTAGGCTGACCACCTAATTGGGACATATGCTTCGCACCCCAGGGTCCTCGGTCATGAAAACAGTTATGGGCACTGTAGGCCTTGGCCCACATGGGCTGTCGTGCCATGGAGTTTAGTTTTTATATACGTTAAAGAAAGGTACAGTACTGAATCAACTTTCAATAAAAAGATGAAGCATAATAACTGGAAATTGGCTTTGTTGGACAAACTCATATTTAGAGTTAAGCACAAAATTAAATGGCGCATATGGTCCTCATGAAATTTGCCTTTTTTTAATTAAAGCATATTTTCAATAAAGAAATTATTATTACCAGCTGACTATTATCAGAACTATATGTCAAGTCAACAAAGTCCTATTGAAAAGGTAATGTGCAGCTTCTGTTGGACCGAGGTCTGTTGGAGGAAAATCTCAAACTGCCTTGGCCAGATTCTCAAGTGGACATCTAAAATGTTTATCGTTTGAACGTGGTACAAAAATTTATTCCACTTGTAAAAAATGTTGTGACCATCCAGCCTCACCGAAACATATTCTGGATTGCGTCGGACTTTCCCGGGAGGATTTATCCTCAGATCACCTGCTAGTCATTGACTTTCTAACTGTCAACAATTTAATGGAGTTGATCTGACTAATGTCAGAACTTTAAAGAGGATAAGAGCCAACAACAACAAACTATATGTTTTCTTTAATTGCCTCTGATATTTATAAATAATAATTGTTTCAAATATTTGAAGTATAAAAATTATTTTTCTTATATTCTATCAACGCATCTAAAATAAAACGGTGAGTCATTTAATTTAATTTATAGT
Organism: Latrodectus hesperus; assembly: GCA_037975125.1. Classification (NCBI taxonomy): domain Eukaryota; kingdom Metazoa; phylum Arthropoda; class Arachnida; order Araneae; family Theridiidae; genus Latrodectus; species Latrodectus hesperus. The sequence continues at coordinate 75,623,508 of CM075861.1, forward strand.
AATTGAATAATATCAGTAAAATTAATTAGTGAGCTAGTCACATATAAACTTCTTAATAAATAGAATTTTAGATATTTAACACATATTTAAATTAAACTATATTATGGAGTTAGTAGTTCTGATAACAGCCTGAATCAATTTTTGGTGATAAAGATAATTCGTGAATTATTATAGATACAATCTGCTTCAATAATATACAGTTTTTTATTATACTACATAGAAATACTCTTAACCCCTTAACTGTGGCATATATTTCAGAAAAATGGAAATTTTTTTTTACTGTTTAATTTTATTCTTTATATTATTATAAGAGTTAGAAAATGCTTTTTACTACAAAAATAAAGTTTTAAATACAATAACTACTATATTTATAATTTTTACATACACATAAAACATTGATTACACATACATGTTATTCATATTGAACAAATTAAACAAAATTTTGAAGCTAAATATAACTAGTATAAACTAGTATAATATAAAAATACAACAATATGATTTTCAATACATAAATTTTACAAATCTTTTACAATATGGTATTCCCAAAACAAGGTACTGCTCAAAAGCCTATATATTGCACTTTTTACAATAAACTCTTGTCTCATGCCTTATTCTCTTCCCTTGTTCATCGGTTTTATGACAGTGTAAAAAACACTGCCTGGTTGGAGTAGATTTTTCCCCATTAATAGCATGTGTTCTGGAAAGTGTTGACCTGTGAGGCGCAGTAAGCTTACACTAGGACGACCTGGTCCTGGTAGTTAAACATTTGGTTTATTGAGTTCAACAATTGATTTTCTGAAGTTCATATTTTTTGCACCTCCTGCTGAATATGCAAAATAAAGGAGTTATTTATATAACGCCTTGTGTAGGAGATGGAAAAATATTTTCTAGTAATATTTTTACTCCTTTTCTAGTAATCGGGAAGTCTGTAAGATGTTGATCGACTTTAACATCACCTTCCATCACCTTGTGTTGTCGTAGTCATGGACTACCTTCAGAACCAAAGTTGGAATTGGTAAAAAACTAGGACCACTTTGTGTGTGTGTCATTTTATTAGAAAAATAGGGAATTAAGTATCCTAAAGTAGAAACGAACTCAGCTCGGACTTCAGAAAATAGAAACGCTAATTTTTCTTCTGCCCGAACTGAATTCGGGCATCACAAATACTGCACGCAGTAATTGCCCGAACTGAATTCGGGTGACACTGGCAAGGGGTTAAGAACTAAATTTTGATTGAATAAATATTACTTCGAATTAATATTATTTTTAACATTTTCGATGTATTATTAAGACTAAAGTCATTATGATTTGTGCAAAAATTGGGAAATGCGAATTAATTGAATGAAATAATAAAAATATATCTTAATTTTTTCTTATGAAACTGGTAATTTCGCAATGAATCTCAAAAATAATAAGATAAAAAAAAGCTTACTGCGTTGAGTTTTTCTTGCACTCTACATCGTTTCAGCACTAACCAACAGATGACTGCGATGACTGGTGCGAAAGCTATTGTTGCCACCAGGGGGAAAACTGTTGACACCAACTCTGCAGGGTCATCTTTGGAAGGACCATTTTCTACATTATTCTTCGCGACTTCTGTTGTCGCGTCTTGTGACTTTGAACTTGACACTGAAGTAGAAGATATATTTGGATGCTCCACAAGCGCATTGTTACCAGTAGCTTTGAACCGCGTCGGCCCTAATTTATCCGGTAAGAAAGCTGCTGGAAATTGTGAGTAGGGGTGAAAATTTATATGAGGGACAGCTGGGCCGGGGGCAACCACATGTTGCAGAGGATTCTTATCGACAATAGATGGAGAAGGACTGTCATTAGATTTAATGATACGCACATAGACTTCAATTTTAGCCTAAAATACACAAAGCAAGATTTATAAAATATGTAAAAAAATAATTATATTAAAAGCTTATTAATCTGAAAGCTCCCGTTAAAATATTTTTTATTAATATCACAATAATAAATGTTTTTTCATAATAATATAATGAGGGACTTTAACTTTTTCTTAGAAATACTGTTAGGACCATACATTGCTGGAAATTAGTGCCAATAAAAGATTTTAACCCTCCATAAGAAAGTAAAAATTACATAAAAATAATTACATAAAAAAGTAATAGTTAAAATAACGCAAAAATATGTTGAATATATGTAAGTAGAAAATAAATTTAAATATGGTACATTTAAAAAGTTCAATTTACTCTAGTTCACTTCATTTGTCGATCAATGAACATAGTAGAGATTTCTTACATAACAGGACTAATCTGACCAGGATCAACAGTTTGAAATGGATTTCAAACCAAAAAGAAAAACATTCCATCTTGATGTGGGAATTGAATGCAGCAACTATTAAACCGAAGGCCAGAAGGCTAAGCACTTGGCTCAATTTATTTTAACAGCGATACTTAGTAAATTCAATAAAATCGAAATTTAGAAATTATCTATAGGAAATAATCTAAATCTAAATATAATATTAAAAAAAATTAGCTCAATGAAAAACACCTAAGAGAATTTAGACAATAATTCTAAATTTCAAGACAATTTAAGCGTTAAATTTAAAAATCATTATTGTTAAAAGTTTAATAAAAACTCCTCAAATAAGATATAGATAAGGGGAAATGTTACTGCTTAACATAATGTAAGTTTTTGATTTTTTATGACTATTAATGTGGTATTTGCAATTACTGTTTTCAACTACTATATAGAAATATCCAAGCGATTAGTTCTTTACAGTTTTCTTGTAATTAATTATATTTATTATACTTAATATACGAAAACTTAATTCACGAAAACTTAATTCTAAGAATTTTCTGAGTATTTCATGGCGAAAAACTTATGGAAACCTAAGGGTATTTAAATAATTTTTTTCTAGATAAAGTTATATACGATTTCGATGCATTTGAATTTTTCTTACCGTTTGATGTCCGTCATTTGCCGTGATGAAAAGATAATAGTCATTTCCAGCCTGAAGAAAAAATCAAAAGCTATAATTGAAATATAATGACATAAATAAATTCTAGATAAGAGAAAACTGCTTTAAGATTTAACTTTGTTTTCGGGACATAGAAACTCTCAAATATTTACATGCATAAATGTTTATCCAAAATTAGCATATGCTTTTTGATAATTAACTGAAAATAATTGAAATCATTTATTTGAAAAATATTTAACATTAGAATGGAAGCAAGCAATTAACAAATATATATATATATATATATATATATATATATATATATATATATATATATATATATATATATATATATATATATATATATATATATATATATATATATATATATATATTTTAATATAATAAATGTTTGATTTACGTTAACATAACTTTTTGACCCTGTTGCGGAAATTCTGAGTTTCAATTAATTCATTACAAATTATTTAGTTATTTTCCAAATTATTCTAGCATTGTTTATGCAAAAATTAGTTCAAATGCTCTGAAATCATCAGATTTATAAATTTTATTTTTCTATTGATTTTAAGTAGAAGTAAACTTTCTATTCAAAACTGTAGTAAAATAAAAAAAAACCTTTATGAAAAAATGAATATAAATATACATACATACACACACACACACACACACATATATATATATATATATATATATATATATATATATATATATATATATATATATATATATATATATATATATATATATATATATATATATATATATATATATATATATATATATATATATATATATATATGATGACATTCTTTGTTTTAAAAACAATTTTATTCACATGCAGAAATTTGGTAAAAAAAAAATAATAATGATTTTTATACATTTTTTCTTCAAATTTTATAATAAAAAACTCTGTTGAACATTTTCTTTAATCTTGTAAGATTTTCTAACATTATTTTATACACAACCGGGAGATATAATTGCCGAATAAAATAAATCTTTGAGTCCAAAAAATTATTAAAACATAAAAATCATTTGGAGAAACATTCATTTAATTTAATAGCTTTTAAACTCTCATAAAAGTGGGTGGGAAATCCCAATGTATTTAACTTTCTTTAATATTAGAAGGAAGAAAGAGTCATTAAGCATTCCATTTTCTTAAGAGTTTTGCGTTGTGTTTCACTTCTTCCACACCTCCTGCATTATAATTATAAAGACGTCAGCTTATATGAGAGAGAATTTTGTCCGTGAGACTGTTTTGTTCCCTCCCATAACAATTTAAACTTGTTCACCCAAAGCATCCTCGTTGGCGCCTTTACGATGCTTAGTCCAAAGATTGTCTGCTGAAGATCATTTCACGGAATGGTTGCTCAACAAACGAAAATTTGATGCGAGAAGCGATCAGGATACACAAACCCGGATGCTATTTCAAATCCCTCCAGGCGGCACCACACCCACCCACCTTTCTCCCCTATTTATTATTATTATTATTATTTTTTCGTTCGAGTCTATTACTTTCGAATTTTTCTTTCATTTGTATTGTTGATGATTCCACCGTCTTTGGCTCATTTAGTCGTAGCTCTTTTTAATCGAACCAAAAACTAAAAAGCAACATTAAATCGAGTTTTTTTTTTTTCAAACTTATCCAACTTTAAATTGTTACAGCTTTCTGTTTTGTATTTTAATGAAATCTTATAAAATGGATGCCAATGTGTTGTATCTCTAAAAGAAATAAATAAATAATATTAAACTTTGTTTTAGAAATTGGATTTGCTTTTTTTACGATTTTGTACATTATTAATCTTTTGGTCGAATCCGAGTTCTAGAACGAAATAATGTTTCAATTTTTTCAAAATATTTTGATAGTAAATTTAGAGTTTTCTTTCATTTATATTGTCTCTCTTTTATAATCTTATCGACTTTCCTTCATTTATTGTTATATAGGTATACATATATATATATATATATATATATATATATATATATATATATATATATATATATATATATATATATATATATACATATATATATATATAATCAAAAGAAACTGAAAAACTAGAGCGAATCGTGACTTTTTTGAAATACATCTGCTTTAATGCTACAAATTTAAATATTTTATGCCTTACATTTAAATGAAATTTTAAACTTGATTTTTGTATATTGTATATAAAAGAGATTAATAAAAAAAATTATGTTTCAAAATTGAATTTCTACATTTATTTTTCAAATCTGAAATTTGTATCAAATGGTGTTCGAATCTTACATAGATTTTGATAGCAAAAGTTAGATTCTTCAAGTTTTTTTTTTTTCATTTGTAAAGGTAATGATTTAAACGTCTTCAGCAAGTTGAGTCTTAGGCATTTAAATCGAAACAAACTGAAAAGCTACACAAAATCGAGATTTTTCGATCATCACAGGGATTACAATAATTTTATTTTATTATTATATTGTTTTTACTGCTTTGGATCGAAATGAAATAAATATTTAGCAAAAACAATTATTTTAGCCATTGGATGATTTTCTTTCTTTTTATAATTTGAAATCGTTAATGAAATTCAAAACCTTTAAATCTCATAAAAATGCTTTTATAATAAAGTTATCTTATTATCAGAATTAGCAAAAGTTCTCAATTTTATTTTTTTTATTTGTGTTTCATATAATAATATTAATAAAGCTAAGTGATAAAAGGAGATAATTAGATCATTTAAATCATGAAAATTATATGAAAATTCAAAATTTAGTTAAGAATCTTTTTCTTAATTTAAAACTTTCAAATTTTTGATCAAAAAATTACAAACTCTAAATAACAATTAATAATAGCGAAAAGATTCATTAATTAAAAAATTTAATAATATCAGTACCAAAAAAAGCTATTTAATGTTAAATATTTAAATAACACAACAATTAATGATTGAAATTAATTTACAGAAATTTGATTTATTCAACTAAATATTTACTGACCATTTAAATTAATATTTTTAATGTTGTTTATATTTGATACATAATATTTCCATACGAATACAGAAACATTTTTAAATATTTTTGCTATTTTAAGTTCATACACAATTCTAGAAATCTATTCAAATAATTCCTTTTATTTTGTATTCAGAATGAAATTGTTTCAACATAAATTTGCAATATTTTAAATAATATTTTTCATTTTAATTAAATAACTCCATCAATAAAATAAATGTTTGCAGCTTTTTGTATATTACTGACAATTTCAATTCTATTTCTATTTAATAGAAACAATATGCAGATAATGTATACACAATTTAAAGCTTTAATCTACTTTTCATAAATGTGAAATTTATTTTTAATAATCATAATTATAAAAATAAATTACAATTAAGGAGTTTTTGGTACTAATGAGATTTGATTACATTTAAACAAAGCATTATCAAGATTTTATCTATTACATTAAATACTTTAATCATAAATATTCCTTAAGATTTTGGATGTTATCTATTTCTAGCTTCTATGAAATACTTTTAAGTTTATTAAAAATTTATGGTGAAATTTTTTGATCAAGTATTAACTGGATTTTTAAAATAGTCAATCAATATGTGAGTTAATGATAATGAATTTATTATATTTCATACTGATGAATTTAAAAATTTTTAATATACTGAAATTACAAATTGATAACTATTTACAAAAAGTCAAATTAATAATAAATATGAATTCAAACTATAATTTGATAAATTAAAAATTTCATAATATAAAATATATTAAATTTGAAAAATTCAAAATATTTTATATTATGAACTTTTTTAAGTGTATAATTTAATATTTGCTTATAAGAGAGATTTTAATGAAGTATAAAATTTTAACATTCTTATCTCCGATTTTTGAAACTTTTCATGATTCTTAATTTCTACTGTCCTTGTATTACAAAAATATGAAAACTTTTAAGTGCAAAAGAGTAAGTATTAAGTGGAAAGTCAATATTAAAATTATTTGCATTTAATATAATAGAAATGTCAATATATTTAACATAATTTATAAAAGCAAAATAGTTAAGAAAGTATTGATATAATTGGTAATTTTGAAATCACACAGAAAAGCTTTTCTCACTTTATTAAAATGACAGATTTCTTATCATAATCTCATTTGATATTTATATATATCGCGAATATGACAATAAGCTCACAATAAACAAAATGAAAGTTTAATAATATGATTATAATTTGATAATATTTAGTTTAAAAATCATTATGCTTCTATTACAAGTCAGTTTAATAATTGTTGTTGTTGTTGTTACCTATGACACTTGGACAAAACAAGCTCGCTCTGCCAACGGCTATGTGAATTTAAGTCCGTAATGTGCGTCTTTCGTTTAGTCAGAGCACCACGAATGTGAAAATAGGACTTTGCTCTAAGATTCCTACGACAGATGGCACCACCAGAAGATCCACTTCCTCAACTTTGACATTGATCTGGATGGGAGGAAATTTTCTCCATTTGATGTAAACCTATGTAACTGCTCAATGACCGACCACAGGACTTTCGATTCCACAGATTTAACAAGCACGTATATCGCATGTACTCGGTGGATGTTTGGCGGCATTGGGAATTTAACCTCGCCATTCTGGATGGAAGGCTGATTCCCTGACCACTAGGCTACCACGGCCCATATACTATATAACTAAATGACTAAAACGTTATAATAATTCAGTACATTCTTTTTATTTGTATCTAGGCCGCCAACACATTCCAAATTTAATATATGGCCCTCTGCAAATTTAAGTTTGACACCTCTGCCCTACATCCTTCTGAGCGCCCTCTATTGCTCCACAGTGTAGCTCTTCAGTGCGAGCCAAGACTTCGTGAATTTCAACAGCAAATGCACCAACTCTTCGAATAGATGGCTCTCGAATTTGGTGGCATTGGGAATCGAAGTCCGCTTTATCCGACTGAAGACCGATGCCCTAACCCCTAGGTTACCACGGCCTATTTTAATAATTAGTTTTTGTAATTTTTAACATTAAGTATTTATGCGTATTTCTGTATACTTAAACTTAAATATGTATAACTAAACTCCATGGCACGATAGCCCATGTGGGCCAAGGGCTATAGTGCCCATAACTGTTTTCATGACCGAGGGCCCTGGGGTACGAAGCATATGTCCCAGTTAGGTGGTCGGCCTAACGTAAGACCCCCAGTGTTTAGTTCCCCAGCATGATTGGTACTCAGTTAATCGACCCATTGAAGGGATGGAAAGTTGAGTCAACCTTGCCCAGCCCGAGGATAGAACCTCGGCCTTTAAATGTATATAGATGGTCTATATTCACACCCACACCCACACACACACACACACACACATATATATATATATATATATATATATATATATATATATATATATATATATATATATATATATATATATATATATATATATATATTCGAATGATTTTCAGATATAGTATAATGTATTTATTTTTCCCATAAATGTCTCAAAAACACTTTTTAAATGAGAAATATCATGAAAGTGCTTAAAATGTGCAAACAAATACAGCGAATTCCATGAAAATAAGCTCACCATGGAAAAAATAAAGGCGGATGGCTGATCGTGTTCACGACGAACTCCGAAAAAAAAAATGGACGTAAGCGTGGCCATGCATACTCCGCATTGTTATTGACTACAAAATGAGAGCCGCTTTCTCAAGAGATGAGGAGGGAGAGTTAGGCGTCTCCATGGCAACAACCTTGGACGCGGGTCAGATGGTGAGACGGATCTTCTCTACTGCCAAGGTCAATCACGTTAGGATTGTTCCTGCATCTTCGTCATTAAAAATGGGAAGTTAACTCCTCCATTGTATGATTTTGTATGAATTGCGCGCCTTCTCCACGCAACTGAAACTAAGTGTTTTTATGTTTCCTCCCAGAATTATAATCAGAATGCACACATGTAGACGACCAACCAGGACTCATTATTCTAGCAATTTATATACTTGTTGGATTTATCTTTCGTGATTAAGCTGGTTTCAAATTTATCTTCCAGGAAAAACTCCCGTTTTTTTTTTTTTTTTTTTTTTTTTTTTGTTTAAGTATATTAATTAAATATATTTAAAAGATTCATTTTATAAAAAAATAAACTGAATAAAATGTTAATTGGTCATTATGTCTAAATTTCTCTAAGAATAAATTTACTCTAACTACAGCGATGAAAATGTTTTAAAATTATTATTTGAGATTAGTTTTATGTTTCTTTACTTGAAAGTTATAAAACAGGGTACTCACAATTAAATTTCAATAATAAAATAGAAAATCGTACTAAAATTTTTGAAATCTAAATACACTATGTGAAAGTTAAAAAAATCTTAACATTAAATGTTGAAATAGCATAATATTTTTATAATTTTATAATATTTTTAGAGTCATTTCTAAAGTAAAACTCATTCAAGATATTATAATTTAAACAATATTTATCAAATCCTTTTGAAAACAATATGTCAGCAAATTAACTTATTCTTGGCCAGTTAGCTAGGTTAGTAATTTGTCTAAATATTACTGATAGTTTTATCGATAATTATCTAATTGTTATCAATTTTATCGATAACTAACAGATAAATATTTTTATAAAATTAAAAGTTTACTTATTAAAAATATTATATAATATTTTTATGAACTCTTTTGAATAAAGGTATGGTATATTTTTCATATTTCTTATAATTTCACTATCATTATTGCTTCATAAATTTCATATGCAAACGTAAATTAGACATTTATATGGATGGAATATTTTAAAATAATATGTATCGTATATGTATTAATTATATACATCCCAAATAATAATCAAATTTATGAATTTAATGATCAAATTTATGAATTCTGCACATCAATTTCAAGTTTCCGTTTCTTTATAAGATTCTGTTTTATTAAGGAAAGAAAAAGCCGTCAATAACCTAAAAATCTGAATTGGAAACTTGATTAACGTAATATCTTTGCATTTAAATATCATGCATCTGAAAGTTGAAATGAATTAAATTTCTTTAAATTGTGTTATATCCACAACACTTTTTTTGATTGAGTTAATTGAGAAGGAGGCAATATCTTTTAAATTCTTACCAGTTTCACGACAGTATTATACGTTTTTAATAGACAGAACTACTATAGTTTCTTCCTTTATCGGAGGTTATTTATTCTCAATTATTAAATTTTTGTACGTCATAATTCTTAAAAATGAACAAGATTATTATAAACATTTTTAATATAATTCCATTACTGTCACGTTTACATCACTTAGAAATGAGTATCTGATTTCTAGTTTAATTATTTAGATAATTAGAAAAACTATTCAAATATATATAAAGGTAATGAGACTATATATATTTCATTAACCTGAAACTTAATGCAATATTTTTTTCGTTACCTATTGCAATTAATGTAGAAATAAGTTCAAAAGTCGCACACTTAATAACGACCTCTAATATTAGGTCATTGTACGATTATTGTTGGAAAACAATGCGGGACGTAAATGTATGATGAGAAGTAAAAAAAGTTTTATTTGAGCCATCATTCAGATTTGTAGCATTAAATTCTAAGCATAAATTCATTCCTTAATTTGATAATTGCATAAATATTAAAAATTATTTTTGAGTCAGCACGTTTCTTTAACTAAAATCTTTCAAATATTGCAAATTCTCATAAAATTTTCAAAAATATTTTAGATTTAAATACGTCAAATTAAAATATTCTTTTCTAAATGGTTTTTTTTTTATTTTCATCTTAGAATTTTCAAATTTTATACTTTTATTAAAGTAGAAAATATATTTTTAATCAATATAGAAAGATAAAGCAAAAGACTTAAATTTCAAAAGTTGCATTTATAATTCCATATTAATTCTAAAAAGGAAACTCATTTATTTCCAATTTCTCTGATTTTATACATTTTATAATCAGTTGAAAATATTTAGCATATATAATTTTTAAATACATAACTATCAAAATTTAACTGTACAAAAATTACTGTACAAAAATATTTTATAATCTTTTTTTTAAATGAAATTATTAAAAGATCTCGAAATATTAAAAGTAATCAAGGGAAATACCATTTGAAACTATTTTAAATTCAAAGATCAATGTATAAGTTTCAAATTTTGAATGTATTTTAAATCTTAAAGTGCTCATGATTTCAAGTATTTCAATTCTGGTAGTTTAATATATTATATTCCCAGTCTATTACAGCTTTTATACATAAATTAATATAACTATTTTCAGTTATGTAAAGTCACTGATTAAAGGGAAATTAAATTTGTATGTACTGATTAATTGAATAACATATTAAATATATATGCAACACAGCACAAGAAATAAGATACAATGAGATTATATTAAGATCTTAGAAATAAATATATTATCAGATATTTATACGCATTGTAAAGCGACTTTTGTATGCCATTCACATTTAGACAAAATAAAAATTGAAGGTTATTGGGTGCATGTTGCCATATTATTTTAATTGAATAATATATCTCTGTACGAACCAGACCGATGAGTGGGCTTCCCACGAAGACTTTACCAGATTTCTTATCGATGGTGAAGTAACTTGAGCCATCTAGAAAGACAGCAGGTTCGATTCCATACTCAATAGGGTCGCCTTCATCATCTCGCGTTCGAACAGTGGTCACACGCCTACCTAAAATGATAATTTATTATCACTATAAAAATCATTACAATGTATGTATGCTCCTTTCAAAAATATGTACAAGAATATCAACTTTTAAAAGATAAATCCAATTTTGCAGCGAGGAAAGTATAAAACTATATTTCTTAAAACATGCAATTTTACAATGAAGCTTCATTCATTTTATTTGTCAAATGATATTTCAGGAATTTCACATTCCTGATGTACATATAACATCTCAAAATAATCACCTACTGTAATTTTTTTCATCAATTAGGAGAAATTTTTTACTTTTCTGTAACTATCTCTGTAATTTTTTTATGTAAATCTTTGTAATTCCCTCAGGCCAGACAATAGGCAATGCACTTAATTTTAATATTTTTTTCTTTTTTCGTAACAAGGCTTTCCGAAATATGTTTTGTTCACTTAAATTTTTCTGAAAAAAAATTTTTTCTCGGGATAAGCATTACAGGTATACAATAATTTCAAACAAAATTTTAAATGATAAGTTGATGAAACAAATCTATACAAATTATAAAATAATGTAAAAGAAAAAGATATACATTTTACTGTGATATATATATATATATATATATATATATATATATATATATATATATATATATATATGATCAAACGCTAATTATTTGCGTCAAAATTTACCATAAAATGAATTTACCATAAATTTACCATAAGATGTCATGCAATTACTTTTAAATTGTATTACCATAATTTCCGGGAGAAAGACCGCATTGGTTATTGGTGTAAATGTTGCACTTCAGAAAAATATAAAAAAAAATTTTTAAATAAAAGAACTAAATTCTACCACACAGTAAGATACCCTCAACATAGGCTATGCATAAAATTAAATTGCAAGTGGGTGTGAATCATATAAAATCTTAATCCATGCCGGGATATATATATATATATATTTATATATATATATATATATATATATATATATATATATATATATATATATAGTTAATAGTATAATTTATAAAATATGCAAAGAATATAACATAATGAGATAGAATACAATGAAAAATGCCAAATAGAAAATAATACATTGAAAAATTAAATGTCAAAAGTAGAATATCAGATGGAAGTTATACTTCGTTTTGTTAATTATACTTCGTTTTTCGAATTTTATACTTTTTTGTCTTGCATATTTGTCTTGTATAATTGTATATTAAATTTATATACCTAAACATTATGGAATACAAAGATAATATATTAGCGCCTGACAAAAAGACAGTAGATATTTCTGCTGCCTGTGTCCGGTACAATTCCTATAAAGGGTGTGGAATTGGATCGATAAACAGCGACCCTTACAACTCATCAGGTAAGAACTTTTTTGATGTTAATGAGGATTGTGATTCTATTAATAATAATCTTATGTTTACAAAAAAATTTACATTTAATACTTGTAACTCCAAACTCTGTAAGACATGTCCTAAATTCAATACATCGCAAATTGATAATTCCTATATTTTAAATAAAGCCTGTAAAGCTTACAATGTTATATATATGATTGAATGCAAAATTTGTAAATTTAAATATATTGGACAGACTTCTAACAATATTAATATGCGCCTAAACCTACACAGATCCAATATTAAAAATTATAATAATAACAAAAGTTATAACATTGAATTTGAACATTTCAAAATACATAGTTTCGATAATATTACTATAACTATTTTAGATATTGAAATCGACATTAATTTACGACTAATTAAAGAAAATCAATATATTATTTATTATAAAACCTTAGTACCATTTGGACTTAATGAATTATTTAACAATTCGAAAATTAACTATAAAAACACTAAATCATTTATATATTTTAAACCTAATAATAAAAAAACTAAAAGATATAAAAGAGGTGGTAGAAAAATTAATAAAACTTATAATAATTACAATCTAAATAACTTTATATATTGGAATAATAAAATATACGAATTAGAAGGTCAGTTTGTTAACACCTATAATTTTTCATTTTGTAAAAACTTTATTATGAGCCTAAACAAAAAACAATGTATTTTTCTTTTAGAATTTTTAAATAATTTTAACTTTAATAATGAACATTTTAAGATTTTAATTTTTGACATTTTTAAATATAAAATAAGTAAACTAAATATAAATTCTAATAAAAATATCAAATCAGATTATTTTGTTATTAACTTTAAACATCCATTATATGATAAAATTGGATTTTCGAATATTATTAAGGAACTTGAACATATATTTCCGTTAAATAATAATGAAATTAAATGTACCTTTAAATATGATCTACCTATTGGTAGACTTATATTTAATTATAATAAATTCTGCTGTAATATAAATATAAATAAAGAAAGTACAGATTGCTTTTGTGATAACCCAAAATACAGTAAATTTGTAGATTCAACTTTTGGACACATAATAACTGGAAATACTGAAATTATATTAAATAATGAATTAAAAACTATCGTTAATAAAGGTACAAAATTTCGACCTATAAACTATTATAACCACAAACAAATTTTAAAGTTTTTTATTAATGATATCGATACATTTATTTTTAAAACCTCTAATATTTATTCAATTCCAATAGAATATTTCTCACAATGGAAATGGAACTTCTACCACAAATTCAAAACAAATATAAATGGCTTAAAATTTGAAGGAATAAATAAAAAATATTTAAAACAGCATATTAAAGAAATACAAAATCTTTTCATTATCACTCCAGTAGATAAAGCTTTTAATAATTATGCATTTATTTGCAAAAAATTTTACCATCAATTACTTAACGAAGAAATTTCCAATTCAATTACTTACAAAATTATTAACTCAAATAAAACAACAATTTTTAAAAAAATTCTTGCATTTGCAAAAAAAACTAATTTTGAATTTGTACAATTCTAAGCTAATCAGCCGAAATGTAGATCTTAAGTATAACCTATATAATAGAGACACACTTATTTAAAAACTTTGCTAGTAAAAAAACTTCCATATGTATATACAGCTATTTAAAATAAAACATTATTTAAGTATTACTATAAATGAGTAATGTTAATTATATTTTAGCGCGATTACATAAAAATCATATAATACGTTAACAAACTTAAATAATTAATGAAACAAAATAAAGTTAATGAATAATCTACAACTCTCTTCCCAACCTATTCTAAGTTAAATTAAATTCCTATGTAAGCGAAGAGCGGACAGCCGTCTCTCAGTTTCATTTTTAAGCATCAATGCGCATGCGCGAAAAACGGAGCAAATTTCTTTTGCTCGATTTAACGACAAGTAAATAATACATGTTAGATTTCTGCTTATTAGCGTTGGAAAAGTAGCTATGATATGTACTTTTAAATCAACTTTGTTTGCTTTCATTTAAGTAAATTTTAAAAATGAAATATTATAAACTGTTTTGTGTTACCTTGTTCAATTATATTATATACTACGATTTTGAAATAAGACAGAATAATAAGAATATTTATTTTCGACTTATTTCATGAAGAAAAAAATACACTATAAGGTATGATTAATAAGCATACGATACCAGCATACTAAAATATTGCGTCTGATAAGAAATTAAACATTTTAAATTTGAAAATCTATATATATCTTTGAAAAAAAATTGGGTTTGTAGTAAAACTTCAGCGGAAAAACATAAAAGCATTTCAATAACCAAACGAATGATAACAATACATTACAACACACTACAATACAAATGACATTAATGCTCTTAGGGGAATCATTTTATGCCCACGAAATTTATTTGAGAAGAATATTGTCCTGAGCAACGCAAATGACATTATTTTTGACAAAAAAGGAATAAAAGTAATAAAATATCAAAAGAATGAATAAATATCCTTAAGGCGATATAAAATATGTAACTGAAGTTATAGTATTGATGTTCGAGGAGAAATGCTTGAAAGAGAATATCAGGAAGTAAATTGAGAATCAATTAGATATGCTCAACGTGACTAGTCTAGAAATTGTGTGATTGAACGACTTTCTTTCTCTGTATGGCTAATCACCTTCTTGTCACTAAGATGGGATACGCAGTACAATACCATCTCCAAACAGCTTTCTAATTCAGCCATTCCAAACTATTCAACCGCAAGATTCTGTTGAACATATAATTCCCCTTGACGCATTTCTCAATTGATGTTGAATGCTGTTTTCGGAAAATTCAAATTTCTCGTAAATTCATTTCAACACTTTTACCATTTTAAATGTAATTGGATCTTTTTCTCATTAATTAAACTCTGTAAAATTAGTCTATTTTAAACATGAAAAAATATTAGATACTAGACCCTACGACGATTTTGAAGTCGAAAAAATAGAGTGTAAGAATCATTTGCTTAGAAATATGTGTAATAAATTAAAAGAAGTAGCAAAAACACAAAATCGGGTTATAATATAAATAACAGGAAACTGCTAGGGAAAAATATTTTAAGTTCTCCATTTTTAAAGAAACATTAGCTGTCAAAATCTTTATCAAATTTTGAGTTGTTTGTTCTTCTGTGTTAAATATCTAAAACAGGAAAGATGTGGTAGCCAGTGCCAGTCATTGGCGCAAAGAACTGCTAACCTTTGATCAAAAAGTAGTTAATTTAAAAACAGATATAATAAATATCCCAAATCATGTGTTTGAAAATCATGAAACATGCAAAAAGTATTTTTGTAAGGAAAATGGTAAAAAAAGTGATCTTCAGCCCCTAAAAAGCGGTGGTATTTTATATAAAATATTAGAAATTTTAGAGTCCTTAGCCCTGCATGCAAAAAGTCTATTGTATAACGCTAATACTAACATTGTAGAATAATTTAATTCAATGGTTGCCAAGTTAACGGGTGGGAAGAGAATGAACTATTGTCAAAAGAATTCCTACCAAACAAGATGCTATGCTTCAATTCTTTCCCACAATACTAAAAAAAATATATTGAAATGCACAAAGCACTTAACGAAAATAGCCCAGGTAAATACTGCAAGCAGTTCGAAAATAAAATTATAAATAAATTAAATAAAGCAAAAAATAAGTCAAAGCCTAGGAAATTAGCAAATATTTTTCCAGGTCCCGACAAAAATTATGGCCCAGCTGCTGAAAAGCCAGATTTATCATATAATGAATACGAGGGGAAAAAAATCGAAATTATTGACTAGTCTAGCTCTTACTTTGAAAGAAAGAGAAGATTTAGAAAGAGCTACTGTACTTCAAAGTGAGAATGCTGTTTGGAGATAGGAAAGAAGAATTCGATTGACAGCGTCAAATTTTGGTGCTGTATGTCGGAAGTTACCCTCTACAGGATGCCAAAATTTAGTGAAAACAATACTATACTCTAATGTAAAAAATGAAGCAATTTTACACGGGATTATTCATGAAAAACTGCCATTCTCGAACTAGAAAAAGAAATAGGACTTAAAATAGAACCATGTGGGAAATTTATAGATAAAAATTTGCCTCATTTAGCTGCCACGCCAGATGGAATAATTGGCAAAGAGGGTATTGTTGAAATTAAATGCCCATATACATGTCGCGATATACATCCCAATGAATTTATAAAGAAATCTAAATTCAATTTCTGGCAAAAAGATAGAAAAACAAAAGAAATTAATGGCATAAATAAAAATCATAAATTTTACTATCAAATCCAAGGGCAATTACACATTAGTGAAAGAAACTTTTGTTGGTTTGCCATTTGGTCCCCAAAAGGAATTAAAACTGAACATATTTTTAGAGATGATGTGTTTTGGGAGACACAAATGAAAACTAAATTAAATGATTTTTATTTTGACTGTCTTTTGCCAGAACTAATCGATCCACGTTATCCTAGATCAATGGACATACGAAATCCCACTTATATAATTGAGAAGCAAACAAAAAAAGATGAAAAATTAAAATCCCAAAAAAATATAAGTTTAACTATACGAATTTGTATGTTTGTGTTTGTATATAGTTTTTGTGTGTGTTTATATATATATATTTAGTTTCTGTTTTCTCTTCATGAAATGTGAATTGCTCAAGCATTTCTTTATTTTATTAATAGATTTATTTTAATTACTATTTTACATCATATATATTTCAAGGTACTAACTAAATTTCCCATGTGCTCATGAAATTGTATTATATTTTACTCGCATTACTATGAAATTATAATTTTTCTCTTATGCTATAAGTTGCATTTGCATTTGATTATTTGTTGACAAATATAAACCTAATTTATATTTCTCACAATTTTTTACTAAACTTATTTTAATCTAATTTACCTG
This sequence comes from Latrodectus hesperus, assembly GCA_037975125.1. Taxonomy (NCBI): domain Eukaryota; kingdom Metazoa; phylum Arthropoda; class Arachnida; order Araneae; family Theridiidae; genus Latrodectus; species Latrodectus hesperus. Next base: position 75,641,349 of record CM075861.1, read on the forward strand.
TGTGTTTTTATATGGCATATTTAGTGCTAATCTAATTTTGTTTTTATCAAGCCAGGGGAAAATATATATTTCACAACACATTTTACACCAGAATATTAACTTTTTAAAAAACGTGTACTTCTAATTATAACTCATTTAATTTTATTTATATAGAGAAATAAAGTTAGGGACTTGTGAGATGAAAGATAAGAGATGAATCTCTCTTTCAAGCTCTAAGTAATTCTAATTATTCGCACTAAAAAATATATAAAAATAGATGTAATGATTATTAAAAAAATAATTACAGTTACAATATTTTTATGAAAATTACGATACGATTATATATATATATATATATATATATATATATATATATATATATATATATATATATATATATATATATATATATATATATATATATATATATATAGATAGATAGATAGATAGATAGATAGATAGATAGATAATCGTAACGTTATTTTCATAAAAATATATATTGTAACTGAAATTATTTATATAATTTATCATTTCATCTATTTTTATATAATTAGAATATGTATATGTGTGTGTGTTAGTTTTAACAAAAACTTGAAAAAAATTAAATATTTTTATATTGAGTTAGTTTTGAAAATAATAGCTTTTAATTATTTGTTGCATTCAATGGATCAAGTCTCATAAAATCAAATTCAACCAAGGCACTTAAGAAAATATTTTTAATCATTCATATAGTATTTTAGGTTTGATTTGAATTCTGATAATCATTTTTGACCATTTAATTAGTAACTGTAAAACCACTCAACATCCGCAATTTGTCTTCATATTTTTTAGTGCAAATAATAAAAGCCGAACTCTAAAATATAAACAAATAATATTTTCTTTAGAATCACTGGCAGCTAATTTTCTATAAGACGTATTTCCGGTGTCAGTTCGTTCAGCATTTGTAGTGGCTCATTTTCCCTCACCCCTATTCTAAGAACCCTGAGGGTAATTTGAGGTTTAACATCTGTTAGGAGCAAATTTAAAACTCTCTTTTTGGCTGTTTTTATGGCGTTAGAGCTTTAATTTTTCACGATATAACGCGCCAAATCTGGCAGACTCGCTAACTTCGAAAGATTGATTGACAAGCAATTTCAACCAATAATATTGTTTTGGATACTCCCCTCGACAAGCTTTAAGAACTAACACCAGATGGGGCGACAAGACAACGGGAGTTCTCACGTAGGTCTGGAAGAGCCTTAAAATTAAAAACATAAACTTCAAAATTCCATACATTACAATATATCCAAAATTCCATAAAAAACCTGTTAAATTTCGTTTCATTACTTGTGGAAGCAACACATATGCAGATAAATTTGGTAATCTATTCTCTTATTATTTAAATATAATATTAGACAACATTAATAATTCAAATAATACATGGATAATTAAGAATAATAAACCTATAATTGAATTTATTTCCGCCAATAAAATTAATGATGTTTCCACTTATGATTTCAAAGATTTATTTACCAGTATTCCACTTGAAAAACTTTTTGATATTATTATGTTTTATTTTTATGATTTTAATTCAATATTGAATATCGATATAAATTTTTGGAAAGATTTAAGTTTATTTTGTATTTACAATAATTATATTTCTTATGGAGAAAATATTTATTTACAAGTTAACGGCATTCACCAGGGTTCCAAATTTTCAAGTATATTGGCTAATTTATTTTTAAACTACTTTGAAAAATCATTTATTATACAAATACCTTTTGCTTATAGATATATTGACGATTTAATAGTTTTTAATTACCTGGAATTCGATAGAATTTACAATAATATATATCCTAAAGAATTAAAATTAATAAAAACCAATATTGATAACTTAAAAACTGAATTTCTAGATATTTCAATTACTATAAAAGATAACTATACATTTACTGACATTTATGATAAAACTAATAATTTTAATTTCAAAGTTAATAAGATGATTTTCTGGAATTCAAACATTTCAATTAAAATTTATAAAAATATTATTTTTAATCAACTTAATAGAATATATAATATATGTAATAATTTAAATAATATAAATAAACAAAAAAACACACTAGAAAATATTTTAATTCATAATAACATTCCAACTAATTTCATTAAGCACTATTTGGCTAGTAGAGCATTGCTTATAAGAGTGAAGTAAGGCGTAGTTTTTATACTACAGAAGGGTCACCCAAGCCTTGAAGGTCTTATAAGAAGCTTGAAATGCCGATAGTGTTTACACTTAGTTACTAATTTATATGTTTGGTGAGGTTCTTGCAGATTTGGATTTGTAATTGGATGTGATTTAAATCTAGTGATTATTATGTATTGAGTGTATTTTGGCAACATTGTATTTTAACGGCATTGGATTTTGACTTGTATATATTGGATTGAATTCTACTTGCATATTTTTGGATTGGGTTTTGCTTCTTTTCTTGTTTGATGCTTTGGTTTGATTTTTGGTATGGCTTTGGGGTGTGATGGCTTTTTTAAGACTATGTCTTGGGCCATTGCAGAAAAGCCATAATTTGTGCCAATGTGGTCAACACCCCCTGATGAAGCTGACCATATTGGTACTTTATTCCATTTATATTTATCTTTCTTTAAAGTGTTTTCAATGTAATTCTTTTCATTGTATTTTTCCAATGTGTTATTTTCCATTTGATATTTCAATATATCGTTATCCATTTAATATTTTAATGCTATAATATTTCAATGTGTTGTCTTCCATCTGATATTCTACTTTTGACATTTAATTTTTCAATGTATTATTTTCTATTTGGCATTTTTCATTGTATTCTATCTCATTATGTTATATTCTTTGCATATATATATATATATATATATATATATATATATATATATATATATATATATATATATATATATATATATATACATACATATATATACATATATATACATATATATACATATATATATGTATATATATATACATATATATATATAGATATATATATATATATATATATATATATATATATATATATATATATATATATATATATATATATATATGAGATATATGTTAATGCGTTGTTGTTTTTTTGTGCTAATGCTTACAGTTTTTAAATTTTATTTTTAAGAAATATTTATTTCAAGTAAATATAGTTTTCTTAACGGGTCATCGGGTCAAACGCAGTGCGTAGAATCTTCTTCAGGATCTCAACTATTTAAAATTAGCAAGCAGAATGGTATGAAGGGGGGGGGATTAAGTAGGTTATGCAAAAACACTCACCCACTGGTTCATCTTCTGGAATGAGCCACTCCCTTTTCATGTCGAACACTGGTGGAGTGTTCTGAGTGGGAAATGACAAGCCTGCAACAGAAATAAGAACTGGTGTGATTAAATTAATGTGTGTTAACATTCTCTATTTTGTACATATTTATATTTGATATATACAGTGGGCACACGCATTAATATGTTTTTACATATACATGTTCCAGCGTTATATGCATATGTTTATGATCACTTTATTCATAGCTGATCGTTTTGATGAAGATTCTAAGTTTGTTTGTAGAACTGAAAAATTTGTGTAACGTATTACTTCTCTTTCTTATATACAGAGTATCGATTAAATATTGGGCACAATTTGGTGTTGCATAAATCCGAAAATAAATTAGATAAACTTAAATGGTTGGATTATGTTTGATTAACACAGATGTTTGGATAGATTCGGAAAATTCTAATGGTCCTTCCAATATGTCGGACAACCATGTCGCTATCCACAGAGGCTATTGCTGAGGAAATCCTTGTTAGTAAGTCATCAATATTCGACAACTTTCTCTTGTAAACGATGTCCTGTATGAGTTCTCAAAGGAAAAAGTCTAGAGAATTATTTCAAGCGATAAGTATGGCCAAGGAGTAGCAGCACCTCACCAAATGCATTTTTTCTCTGAGAAATGGATATTCAAAGAACTACGGAGCTAATCATGCCCTAATAATCATCATCTAGTTGCAGAAAACCGTGGCTGCAACTCTTCAATTTGTGGTTCCAGGATTTGAAGGATTTGAACTGTGAAAACAAGTCTTAATAATTTCTTAAAAACCTTACTCTCTCTTTTGAGTTCTCTTTTAATTTCTCTTTTAACTGATCTCAGAAATCTCCTAGGACTTCGTGCAACTGTCTTTCTGACACATTCAACATCAACATATCTTGTGTTGGTAAGTGCGATATTCATCTTATTTAAAATGCTTTCAGTACCTAGAAACTTTGCTTTCCAGAACAGGATAGTTTTTAAATGAAAAAACTTTCTTTTATACTCTTCTGCAATATCTCTGTAAATGTTACTAATTTCTTTCCGAAGAACTACCATGACGTCTGCGCTTTCTCTTGAAGTGTTGCCATTCTTCTCAACTTATAATCGAATAAACATCTTATATAATCAAGTATTACGCGGACGTAACAGAAGTAAATATATAGTATTCTAATATTTGCCAAAACAAAAGAGAAATCACCTCCCACGGCGATATATACAAAAGAAATGAGAAACATAAAATTAACAATACGGGAAAATTATATTCAAATGGATTAAATTAATTTTTAATAAAGGTTTCAAATAAATGAAAATAAATAAATTATTCTACGTATATCTACGTATATAAAATGCCATGAATTTGTTTATATCTTCACTTTTTATACATACACACACACACACACACACACACATATACAGATGGAGGACAAAATAATACGAACACCTGTGAAATAATGGAAAATCTTTATTAATAAGGGGTTGGACCAACCTTTGACTGAAGTACAGATTTAATGCGAAGTGGGATAGATTCATAAAGGTCATGGACAATATTCAAAGAAATATTAAGCCATTCCTCTTGCAGAGCGGTCTCTAATTCCGAAAGGCCAGATGGAGGTGGAAATCGGGAACGAAGTTTGGACTCCAAATATTCCCATAAATGTTCAATAATATTCAAGTCCGGAGATTGTGGGGGCCAGGCGAAATGTTTAACTTCATCGTCATGCTCTTCCAACCATTCTTGAACGCACCTAGCAGTGTGGATAGGGGCGTTATCGTCTTGAAAAAGCGGTCGTTCTCCAGGGAATACAGTCTGGACAAAAGGATGTACATGATCCTATAGAATGCTTAGATAGTGATTGGATTTGATCCTCCCATGCAGAATAACAAGTGGTCCAAGACAGTGGCAAGATATCGCACCCCATATCATAATGGAGCCACCCCATGCTTCACAATCGGCAAGAAGCATTCAGGATGAAACGCTTCTCTAGGCGTTCTCCAGACATAAACGCGTCCGGTCGTCTGAAATAGAGTGAATGACGATTCATCTGACCATATTACCTGTTTCCACTGCTGTAGAGACCAGTCTTTGTGATCTCTGCACTATTGGCGTCGCTTGAAAGCATAAGTTGCTGTCACCAAGGGTTTACGAATTGCCACTCTGCCATAAATGTTCGCAGCATGAAGTTCCCTTTTGACAGTTTTTGTTGAAACGGGGTCCTGGAGATGACTGTTCATTTCGGATGTTATCTCGGATAACGATTGCTTGTGCTTTCGAGCTATTATGCGCTTCAAGATCCGTCTGTCCCTATCAGCAAGCTTTGACTTTCGGCCACTGTTGTGCTTTGAAGACGTCGTCTTACCCTCTTTCGTGTACGCTATCATAACGGCTGATACCTTACTCCTTGCAAACCCCAAAAGGTTTGCTGTTTCCGTAACCAATGCTCCACTTAAACGCGCTCCAACTATCATTCCTCTTTGGAACTCTGACAGGTCTGACATCTCAACTTATCACAGACAGTTCGGTAGAAGCATGCAACTCAGGTGACTGCTGTTGAGAGACTGATACCTTCCCCTTTACGCTCACTAGGTGTCAGACTTCTATTGCAGGTGGCGCGGCTGTACTGCAGGTGTGAAATACGTCATACTTTTTCACAGGTGTTCGTATTATTTTGTCCTCCATCTGTATATATATATATATATATATATATATATATATATATATATATATATATATATATATATATATATATATATATATATATATATATATATATATATTAATAAGAGCAGCTGTCGACCAACTTGTCTAGTGGTCAGCGTGCCTGACTGAGGATAAGGAGGTCCTGGGTTCGAATCCCGGTTCGGGCATGGATGTGTACTTTCTCTATCTACCCTATCTTTGTCCTTTTCTTGTATGAATGTGGAGTGAATGGTTGCCTACCCTATAAACAGGTCCCTATGGCATGTGTGTACTGAGAAAGTCGGACTCCACACCAAAATAGGGTTTAGTTGGAAAAGTGGAGCAGCGCACCCCATGTTGCAAGCCTAGCTGGCAATGAATGAAATAAGAGCAGCTTACTACTTTTATTTCTAAAATTTAAAATTATATATATAGGTAAACCAATACTTTAAGGATTAATGATTAATTTCTTGTTATTGTGTTTCTAATGAAACTTGGACAAGCCAAGCTCGTTATGCCTTTGGCTATGCGAATTTAAGTCGAAGGGGAGCGTCTTTCGTTTTTAATTAGAGCACCATGAAGGTGAAAGTACGACTTTGCCCTACACACATGCCATAAGGACCCGTTTATAGGGTAGGCAACCATTCACACCTCATTCATACAAGGAAAGGACAAAGACAGGATAGAGAGAGAGAAAAGTACATCCATGCCCTAACCGGGATTCGAACCCAGGACCTCCTTATCCGCAGTCAGGCACGCTGACCACTAGACAAGTTGGTCATCAATGATTAATTTAATTTAATTTAATTTAATAGAATTATTTGATTTAGGTATAATTTGAATCAATTTTGTAAAAATTTCCAGATTTTATTTGCCTTATCTTGTAATTTCAATAAAAAACTTTCTTAAATATTTCCTAGGAAAAAGAAATGTACAAAAAGCAATATGTGATATGAATGGACAGTATATGGTGAATAGAAATAAAAGAAGTAAGAAAATAAAATAGAATTGCAATAGAGCTCGAAATTTTTGGATTTTTTGAGCATCTGAATTTTATGATGATTAATTATATTTTAACGAAAATAGAGAAAAATAGATTAGATAATAAAAATTTTAAATGTTGTCCATTTTCTTGTAAAAGAATGTTGTGTTGGTGTGAGAAAAATATTTCCATAAAAAAAGTATTATTTTATATTACAAAAATACATTTATGTCTTACTTTATTTTTTTCAACATATTTTAACTTCTAAATAATATGTTTAGGATTTTAATCTGTGAAACCGCGAATTGCTCTCTGTTTTCCTCTTAGTTAACAGTTAATTTAGAATTGGTTAAAAAAAGTCTTTTAGGTATGATCAGTAGATTAGAATTACATGAAATATAAAAATTCATGTACAAATTATTTTTATAAAAAAAATTATTAAAAAAATTTTTCTTTTTTTATTTTGCAAGCTAGAACTTACCTTCCGATAACAGAGCCATAATGAAGCACTCAATGCAGAGATTCGACTGTATTTTATCTGATAAACAAATTTTCACGAGGGTTGGGAATAACTTTTTGGGCAGAAATGAATTTCAATTATAATTGTTTTTCTAACCATTCCTAAATAGTGGCTGCGTTTCAAGCTCCCATGACACAGGTCCGAGGTTCGATCCTCGGGCTGGGCAAGATTGACTCAGCCTTTCATCCTTTCAGTGGGTCGATTAACTGAGTACCAAGCATGCTTGGGAACTAAACACTGGGGGTCTTACGTTAGGCTGACCACCTAACTGGGACATATGCTTCGCCCCTATATGGGCACTGTAGGGCTTGGCCCACATAGGCTGTCGTGCCATGGAGTTTAGTTTAGTTATATATATATATATATATATATATATATATATATATATATATATATATATATATATATATATATATATATATATATATATATATATATATATATATATATATATATATTTATATATATATAAGTTTTGCGAACATATAACTTTCGGGATTACTGACTTTCATTTTTCAATGTCTGATTATAAATATATATTTTTTTAAAAAACTTTAAATTAAAAAATACGAAAAAAACAGTACAATGGTTGAAATGAAAGCTTACAAAAGGTATATGCCTTTATATTCAATCTGAAAATTAAATGCCAAGATAAATCACGCTTTTGTGTGTATCTGCAACATTTGATACAACTTTACGAATTTTACAAAATATTATGCATGGTATGTTAAATTTTTCTAATAATTTTTTTCTTTCCAATAATTTCTGCTGTTTTGTAAGAAACATAAATTAAATATCATTACGATTTTTTATAGATTAGTTTAAAGTATTCTACAATTGCTACCACTTTACTAAGGCCACTTTGTATATTCCTTAGATTCATATTCAGGTCCAATTAAGTTCTTGTTTTTACTGTAATTATTTATTTTAGCAATAATAAGATGCACATAAAATACGCCTTCAAATATAGTTTGATGTATATCCTTATTCTTTATATTCACGATAGCATAATTTTACCATAATTTCTTTTTATTACATTATATCGCATACATATCACTTCTTTTCAGTCTGTCATCAATTAGACAGTAAATTAATTACATAAACATAAGATGCCGTTTTCTATAATATATGTTATATTTTTCATACCAGTAAAAGATTATGCTTTATCAGACATTTTTATGCAATTCCTAACAATGTTATTAAGTATTCCATTGTTGTTGTTGTCGTGTGCCAGCTAGGCTGGCAATATGGGGTGCGCTGCTCCACTTTTCCAACTAAACCGTAATTTGGTGGGGAGTCCGACTTCTTCAATACACATATTCCATAGGAACCCGTTTATAGGGTAGGCAACCATTCACACCTCATTCATACAAGGAAGGAACAAACACAGGATAGAGAGAGAAAGTACATTCATGCCCGAACCGGGATTCGAACCCAGAACCTCCTTATCCGCATTCAGTTACACTGACCACTAGACAAGTTGGGCGGCAAGTATTCCATTAGAAAGGTTATTATTTTTTAAAATTTTATTTAAAATAATCCTTTTTATTTCTTTAATATTTCAAACGAATTTTGTTAACTGAACTAATGTTTTTATAACTTCTATATTTTGCGTAAATCATTTGTCTACATCAAGTTTTCTAAAACTTTTTGGTGTGAGGACCCTAAAATATTTATGAACAGTAACAGGTTAGATATTTAGTCACTACATGTGAAAGACGTGATGAAAACATCAAAAGTAAAACTTTAATTGATCATCGTCATCAACGTCTAATTAACATTAAGAATTACCATTACAGTTGCTGCGTTGCATAAAGTTACTGTCTACCATCTAAGTTGCTATATCTCTCCCTGTTTCAGTAATAAGACCAAAACAGCAAAATTAGTACTTACGTATCCCTGTTCTAATTTACAAATTAATTCTTCTTTTAACTTCATCAAAAACTTCTCGTAATGCTATGCAGTGTATATACTGGGAAAATAACACAATTCATATAATACCAGAATAACCGAGAATAACCGAAAACAAACTAAAAACTAAATTGGTTCCAATGAAGACACTCTAAATGAATACGCAAAGTAACAAATATTTAATAACATAAAAGAAATGACAAATTCTTTTGGCTGACTAAATCGACCCGAACTGAGAAACATAGATCTCTTACAATTGCGAGACGAACAAAAGATGACTGTTGTCGTCGTGTGCTAGCTAGGCTGGCATTATGAGGTACGCTGTTCCACTTTTCCAACTGAACCCTATTTTGGTGTGGGGAGTCCGACTTCTTCAATACACACATGCCATAGGAACCCGTTTATAGGGTAGGCAACCATTTACAACACATTCATACAAAGAAAGGACAAAGACAGGATAGATAGCGATAGTACATCCATGCCCGAACTGGGATTCGAACCCAGGACCTCCCTATCCGTAGTCAGGGACTCTGACTACTAGACAGGGTGGGCGGCGACAGGATAAATAGAGAGAGAAAATACATCCATGCCCGAACCGGGATTCGAACCCAAGACCTCCTTATCCGTAGTCAGGCACGCTGACCGCTGGAGAAGTTGGGCGGCACTGCATGTTAATATTTTCTACATATACTGAAAATCCAAAAAAAATTTGTGTTGTTCGCTTAATAAATTCATAATTTGAGTGGTATTTGATAATATTTTACAGTATTTAATCTTCTTTTTATAATTTTACAAAACAAAGTTTAATTTCTTTTTCAATGCAGTTTTTTTAAACAAAAGAGGCTATGAACTAATGGAACAAAATGTAGTCAAATATAAATTAGTTTAGAGTGATGCATTAAAAGCCATTTAATGACTTTAATAAACCTGGGTAACTAAGATTATCTCAATTTTCTCACACAAGTAAGAATATAACTATTTTTAAATTAAACCAAAATAACTATACCACTATAGTTTGAGTGATACTATGATTTGCAATATGAGCACGCCATGAATTTTTACCTTTAATAACAAAACTGTTTCAAATATAGGAATGGTATCGATTGTTTATTGATGTTAGGAGAAAGATTCTTTTAAAATTCACAGTTTATTGATGTTTAAGGAAATATTAACAACTTCGATAAAATTTTGTTAATTAAATTTGATAATTTTAAAACAAAAGTTCTCAATATCATAAAATTAATGTCATATTTAAATTTTTTAAAAACACAAATATTTTAAAATTATTCAATTTTTATATTTAACAAATATTACTTCTATATTTTCAGTCAATTTATTAAAGGAAACAGTTTAAAAATAATTTTCAAAATTTATTTTCTAATCTTAAATTTTAATAGATATTCCTTTTAAAAAATTTACATTACTATTCAGAAATCAAAGAAATAATCACAAGAATACATAAACTTAAAAAATTACTTAAATATTTCTTTATTGAATTAAGATGTATTTATTATTTTCATAACACAGTTAAATATTCTCCAAATCTGTTTTCTTTTAATTAGATGCATTATAATTAGTATTTATTTTATTTTTTTACTTCTTAAAACATTTTTGACGGTTAACTTCAGATTCTAAAATGCTATTTAAATACATACGTAAAATAATCCATCATCCGGAAAGTAAGATTCCGATGGCTCATAAAAAGAAACAAAACATAATTATTCAGAAAAATTTATTGTCAAAGATACAACAATATTTCAGCTACTTTTCAACATAAGAACCAATCTGAATGGTAGCACTAGTCAGTTCATGGGTTAAGTTTTTGTATTTCAGTATCATAGAATCTACCGCTTGGGGATGGATCCAACAGGTCTCAGCTGTCTCCACGTCTTCCTCAGTGGAGAAGTTACAGGAATTTCTTCAGGTGAAACAATAGATAGAAGTCGCTGGGAGCAAGCTCGGGACTGTATGGGGGATGGGATAACACTTCCCAACTAAACTAATTGTGCAGTTTGCCATATTGCACAATTAGTATATAGGATAAAGGTTGTCGTGGAGTAACAAAACACCAGAAGTGAGTATCTCACGCTTCTTGTTCCAAATGACTCGTCCCAAGTTCTTTAGTTTAGTTTTACATTTTTGAATTTGTATAACTTTACAAATTAATTTATTTTTGAAATATATTCCAGAATTTTAACGACATTAAACAATAACGAAGTGAATTACACCCAAATACTTGCAAATACTTTTAATATAAAAAGCCTTATCCCCCAAATAAAATAGACCTGTATTCTAAAAAATATTTCAAATATCAGAAGAAAATTTCAACTTGATGCGTGAATTAGCTGTAATTTTCTACCAATTTCGAAAAATTCCATTTTTTCTCCAAATTATTGAGTTGGATATTATGTTTCACATAGTCATGCTAGCCTTAAGTCAGTACTGACCTAAAGTAATAAATATGGTAATTCTAGGCAAATTTTCTATTTTTTATCCTACACCATCTCATTCTTAAAAAAAATATTTCCTGTAACTCACCAACTCTTATTTAAATATTTTTGGCTTTGTAAATAATAATGGTATATATTTGAATAATATATTGCTTAATTTACTCAATTATTGCATAAATAAAATTATATTAAAAATTGAAATAAAAATATGAGATCAATCGAAGATGATATATTAATTTCAAAACTTCATTATACTTGCATTCATTAATAATTATAAAGAATCATATGTAAGCCCACATTAGATTTAGGAGTGACTCTCGCAAATATATTGCGGCTTTGGGAGATTCTCACTAATGCAATTTGTTTTACAAATATATACTTATAAATAGGCGTGATAACATTAGTAATATAGATGTTTAAAAGATAGTTAATTGTCTGTTGTCTAAATAAGATGATTAAATTCAAATACAGATTTTCCTAAAATAGTTTGTTGTTTTACTCATTACAATGAACGGGAACTATGTACATAATCACTATGTAAAATTTAATTCACTTTAATTCACAGTCTTTTAAATTCACTTCGGATAAATTAATAAATAAATAATACCAGTTTGTGTTACTGTGAATCTGTTTTTATGCAAATAACAAGCAATTCACATCAATTCCATGTTTCAGTTTTAAAAATACCTTCTATTTTTTCCACACATAAGCAACATTTATGTGTACGTATGCAAAATTTGCTAGTGTTCACAAACAAATTTTAGTGAAAATGGTGAAAAAAATTTATGATCTTTGTAAATTTAATTCTTTGAAAAAATATATGTTCAAATAGATAAAAGTAAATTATAAATATCTTATATTAAAAAAATCTAAAATAATTTTTTAACTTACTTCAATATTTTTTTATCTTCGTTTAACATAGTTTTTCAAATTAAATATTTTCCGTTAAATTTACTTATTATGAATATTAGCTTCTTTTACCTAAATCGACAACATTAAAAAAATTATTAATGACGGTAGGGATGAATAAACGGGAGATTTTTAATCAAATTAAATCTGAAACATTCAAATCAAAATGTTTCATACACAAACACCCACATATATGTATGTATATTATATTGTTTTCAAAATTACAGTTACATTTTAACAAAATGCTTTAGATAAAAAACTCATACGTTTATCATGAGGGATAAATTATCAAGAATCGTGCTGATTATATATGTTTTTGAATAAGATATATAATATAGGGAAATATATAGTTATTTTACGTTTTAACAACAAAATGTATGCATCACTAATAGCCTAAAAATATTAAATTTTCAAAAATCCTGAGTATTAATTCCTGATAACAAAATCCGCTACCTTATAAGGAATTATTATTCTGTCCCTAATGGATATCTTTCAATAATTGGGAAAACGAGCAACTAAGACTATAATTTTCTTTCATAAAACACTTCAAACAAAATTAATCATTAATAATACGAGTTTTTATATCTAGAGTTACTTTTATTAATCAAATAGTTATTTCAATCTGTTAAAAATTGACCTTAAGAATATTTTCTTATAATTTTATTTTCATGAAATATTTATTTATCACTCAAATGCTCAAGAAAAATTTACTTTAAAATACAAACTTAATCTTAAGAAAATTTTAATTAGTGAAGCCAATTTCATTGAGCAAAAGAATATTTGCTTTTTGCTTCATAAACAAATAAAATGCAAATTATAAATTTCTGTAAAAAAAAAAAAAAAAAAAAAAAAACAATAAAATTTGAAAAAAACTTAACAAAAACAAAAAAACTAGAAAAATGCGAAAAAATTAAATTTAAAGGATTGTAAGTTAGAAAAATTCATAGAAAAAACTATAAACTGGAAAAATTCATGAAAATTTGATACAAAAGACAGTAAATTAGAAAAATGTACAAAAATTTAATACAAAACACTATAAACCGGAAAAGTTGAAGAAAACTCGAAACAAAAGATTATAAATTAGAAAAATTCGTGAAAATTTTGTACAAAACCCTGTGAACTGAAAAGATTCGTGAAAATTTAATAACAAAGACTACAAAATAAAAAATTTTATAAAAAAATTGATAAACTACAAAAATTCAGAAATAATCTTATAAAACAAAAACAATGAAAATTTAGAAGATTTTATGAAAATTTAACTTAAAAAATATACGAATAATATCTCTTGCTTTTATATTTACCAGCACTGTGAAATGAGAACTTTCAAATTGGATAAAGCAAAATACCTGATAAAATCCTATAGAAAAACTCTCAAATTCTTCAGACAATGATCTACAATTACCTGCCCAAGAAGAAGACAATCAATAAGCTTCATAAGATCAGTAAAATATTTCAGGTTTTTTTGTTAATCTGTCGCAATTTTTGTTGTCTGATCCATATTCTGTGTAAAGCTCAAGTTGAAGAAAACGTAATTTTCGTAATAATGATGGATTAAGAGAGAGTTTTGAAAATCTCCCTCTCTCCACCATTCTTGCTTTGGGGTCGGTTTCCAACTGCAAGACCAAAAGCCACAGTTAGTGAGGGAGTGTTCTTGCACATAACTTCAGATCCGGGTCCCGAAAGTAAGGCTGACGTCCGCATAAATTAAAAATCCGTTTTTAGACAGATTAAATGCCAAATCACGTTATGATAAATTTCCTCTTAGATATTTTATGTTAAAATTAATTTAATACGTTGTTTAATTAAAATGATTGTACTAAATTTTTATAGTTTCAATGCAAATTTTATATATATATTCCATAAACTTTTTAATGTAGTATTTGCATTTAAATTCTATCAAAAATATAAATAGTTCGCATAATACATAAGGTATGCATTAATAGAGTCCAGATAAAACAAATAAATATGTTATAAAATAAATAGGTTTATAAAATAAATAATAGAATTTTGAGATAAAGATTATATAAAAATTTTAAGGACCTTTAAGGAATATGAATCCCGAAAGTCGGAATATTTTTCAACAAATGATGAATAGATTGCAAAGTCAGTGAAATGAAATTACTATTAATCAAAAGATCTAAATTATATAAAACGTCCTTATATATATATATATATATATATATATATATATATATATATATATATATATATATATATATATATATATATATATATATACATACAGCGTGATCCAAAAGTCAGGACGAACTTTAAAAATGAATATTTCGAAAACGAATCACGATACAAAGATGCGGTTTGACCCAAACGGATGGAAAAGAAACCGGGTTTTGTGTGGCAATGAAAAAAATAGTTCTGTTAGCGACCAACAGATGGCGCTGTCGGATTTCTGATGTAGGATTATGCAAAGCAACAAACGATATAAAAAGAAGCAACTGCAGCAGGTAAAGGTAGTCGAAGCTGGTATGCATCGCAATGCTGTCCATAGTTGAGAAAGCCCTCTTAGTTAAACTGTTTCATAAGAATTTGGAAAGTGCCATTGCGGCATTGCGAGCATATCGCTACATGAAGGGTATGCGAGATAGCAAAGGACCAATAACGTCTTCTGCATTGAACAAAATTGTGAAAAAATTTGAAGCTACAGGTTCTTTGGCAGCACGTCAAAGAAGTTGACGTTCCTCAACTGCAGCTGCTGTTGCCACGACAGAGGAGCAGACGGTGCAAGCCATGTCGGCGGTTGCTGCACATGGGGAGTGCAGTGCTCGAGAAGTTTCGAGGCAGACAGGAGTGTCGTACGGAAGTGTCTGGAGAGCGCTGCGAGTAACTTTGCAACGGTATCCCTACAAATTGCAACATAACTAAAAACTGAAACCTCCTGACTTCGACTCTCGCCGACATTTTGCGAATTTGGTCTTCAATAAGATGGAAGAGCAGCACGACTGGCTTCACACTGTGCTTTGGACAGATGAAGCACATTTCACACTCTCTGGCGCTGTTAACATCCACAATTGTCGAGTGTGGACCACAGAAAATCCACATGCATTTGTTGAGGTACCCTTGCAACAGCCTAAAGTGACAGTCTGGTGTGGCTTCACTGCTGATTTCATAATTAGTCCATTTTTTTTTCGAGGCAGTCACACAGACAGGATTCCAAACAGTTTCTGTCACCGGTAAGCGATATCTAGCACTGTTACAGAACAGCATTATTCCTGAACTGCAAGCGCGACAGGCACTCCAAACAGTCACCTTTATGCAAGATGGAGCACCACCTCATATTGCTCTGCCTGTGCAACCCCTGATACGCTCAACATTTGGGGAGGATCGTATTATCAGTCGCTACTTTAATCACGCATGGCCTCCAAGATCTCCCGATCTCACACCCTGTGACTTTTGGCTGTGGGGCTTCTTTAAATCAAAAGTGTACAGCGACCAACCGGCATCACTTGCGGCACTGAAAGATGCCATCCACCAAAATGTGTCTGCCATAACGCAAGAAATGCTACTAAATGTTGTGAATGGTGTGGTGACTCGTCTCACAGCTTTACTTCTGAATGATGGACAGCACATTGAACATTTACTGTAGTAAGTACTAATTAACTGTAATTAATCTGACTTCATTAATCATTGTTTCATTTGTAAAACATCTTTTGTTGCAATAAAACACTATAGCGCCATCTATTGGTCGCCAACAGAACTATTTTTTTCATTGCCACACAAAACCCGGTTTCTTTTCCATCCGTTTGGTGCAAACCGCATCTTTGTATCGTGATTCGTTTTCGAATTATTCATTTTTAAAGTTCGTCCTGACTTTTGGATCACCCGGTATATATATATATATATATATATATATATATATATATATATATATATATATATATATATATATATATATATATATATATATAAACTCTTTGGCACGACAGTCCATGTAGGCCAAAGCCTACAGTGCTCATTTCTGTTTTCATGACCGAGAGACCTGGGGTGCGAAGCATATGTAGGCGAAAAATATATAGGGTTGTCAGCTTAACGCAAAACTCCCAGTGTTTAGTTCCCATGCATGCTTGGTACTCAGTTTATATATATATATATATATATATATATATATATATATATATATATATATATATATATATATATATATATATATATATATATATATATATATATATATATATATTTCAGAGATTATTAAAATGCAATAAAATAAAATAAAAAATAACATTTATATTTGAAGTATTACACCTTGTTGTTGTCGTGTGTCATACAGCCTAGCATTATGGGGTGCGTTGCTCCACTTTTCCAACTGAACCATATTTTGGTCTGGAGTCCGACTTCCTCAATACACACATGCCATAGGTTCCCGTTTATGGGGTAGGCAACCATTCACTCCACATTCATACAAGGAAAGTACAAAGACAGGATAGATAAAGAGAGAAAGTACATCCATACCCGGAACCGGGTTTCGAACACAGGACCTCCCTATCCGTAGTCAGACACGCTGACCACTTAACAAGTTGGGCGGCAGTATTACACCTTTAAACCATATTATTATTTAAACTAATATAAAATATATATAATAACAAATCAACTATTAATATGAGAAAAGAATAACTACTTTAATTTTAATTTATTTTGATCTAATGAAAATTTCAATGCCAAATTTTGAAAATTATTAAGCCATGTTTTAATCTTTCAACGATATATTCTTTCGCCTTTTTCATCCGAAGAAAATAAGCGCATTTAAAAAAATTATTTTATTTTTGCGTGTACAAATTATTATTTTCGGGACATTCAATGTGAAAACAATATATTTACATTAAATTTTTTGAAAATGATAATGAAATGTATATTCGAGGCTCTTGTTGCAGAATAAAACAGACCCTAAAAATGAAAAGGAAATAGACTCTTGTTGTAAAATAAAATAGATAACACTATTAGAAAAAGTAAGTTATTTTCTGATACACTTGATTTTTATTTGAAATTGACTACTTAGTATTTCTTAATTATATTTTGGATAATCAAATGAAGTAATAAGTTATAAAATATATTTCATACAGTATATTTCACATGATTCAATATTTTTAACTCTGAATACAATTGAGGTCCCAATTGAGGATCAAATATTTTTTTGTTTTACAATTACTTCTTGGAGTATAGAATATTTTAAATGATTTTTTAAAACATTCAAATTTACGATGTCTTGAAACTCTAAGTGCAAAAGACATTATATTTCTTACGCTAACAATAAATTTCCTTTTGAATTTATTTTTGAGTGAAGTTTAATAATGATTTAGAATATCATAAAAAATGTAATTGTTATTTAAGTAATCTAAAGAAACTTTTTGTGTGTGTGGGGTAGAATTTTACAAAAGGTAACATTGAGCTTAGATAATTTCGATGTAAAGTTACGTTAGATATGATAGAAAAATACTAAAAAAATTTTTTTATTTTTATCATAGTCTCTTAGAAAAAATTTTAATAACTAACTAATTATTTATTGATATACAAAATTTTGAATAAATATATGAAATTGTCAATGTCTTAAAAAGTATTTCTAGAATAAAAGTTGAAATATACTTGTTTCTCTATTTCACATCTTCATCATATATGAAAGAAATGTTTTTCAAAATATAATAGAACCGTAAAACAAACTAAGCTTTCTTAAGTACATTCATCGTATTAATTAAGCATTATAAATAATTTTTAGTTAATTAAAAATTTTAGATGAACAGTTATCATAAATTGTATTAAACTGATAATTCAACTAACAATCACAATTTATCATTGTACCAAAGAGTAAAAAAATTAAGATACATATATTTTAATTATTTCTTAAAATTTTCAAAATCTTTATAAAACGAAAAATATGAATAGGAATAATTCATTACTGAAAATAAAAGTAAATGCTAATGGCTATTTTTTTTTTTTTTACGATGAATCAAGTTACAAGTAAAAAATGTTGTCGAGACATCATTTGAGATGAAGAAATCAATGAATCTTTGGTGATTTCAGAAAATATTCCCAAATTTATTTAACTGTTAGCTCACAGCATTGTTTGATATACATACAAAAAACATTTTCTGAAATGCAAAATATATTCGTCACTGACTTAGAGTTAACTTCAATTTTAAAAAAACATGGAGATTTTAGAAGTTACTTATTTAAAGTATACCTGATAAAGGACATTTGTCCTTGTAGCCAAGGGGCTGGAACTGAAGAACACTATTGTTTCATTGTAATTAATACCTTTGAAAAATAAGTTCAAATATTTGTTCATTTTTTAGCCGCCAACTTTTCTTTATTTCTCGATAGTTTTCAAAAATTAAATAATTTACGCTATTTTGTGAGAGCTGTTTAAATATTTGAGCATTCAAATTTTTTTATTGATCATGATTGCGAGTGAGTTTTTTTTTTAATGAGTTTTGACCAGCAGATTTATTTATATGTATATATAAACTAAACATGTGGCATGGCAGCCCATATATGGGCCTAGAGTACCCATATCTATTTTCCTGACCGAGAGCCCTGGTGTGTGAAGCATATGTCCCGATTAGGTGGTCAGATTAACGTGAAATCCCCAGTGTTTAGTTTTCAAGCATGCTTGGTACTCAGTTTATCTACCAACTGAAGGGATGAAACGCTGAATCGACCTTACCCAGCCCGAGAATCGAACATCGAACCTTGGAAGCGTGAAGGGCTACCACTAAGCCATCAGACTTCAAATATATATATAGTTAATAGTATATTTTATAAAATACAATGAAAAATGCCAAATGGAGAATAGTACATTGAAAATACTAAATGGAAAACAAAACATTGAAAATACTAAATGGAAAACAATACATTGAAAATACTTAAAAAAATTTTCAAAGAAAAATATTTGAAAAAAATTTTTTAAGGAAAATATCAAAGAAAGATAGATATAAAATGGAATGAAGTACCAACATGGCCAGCTTCGTCAGGGGGTGTTGACCACAGTGGCACAAATTATGGTTTTTCTGCAATGGCCCAAGACATAGTCTTAAAGAAGCCAGTACACCCCAAAGCCATACCAAAAGTTCAAACCAAAATATCAAGCCAGAATAAAAGAAGTAGAATTTAATCTAAAATATATAGATTAAATTAAATTTAGTATTTTCAATGTATTATTCTCCATTTGGCATTTTTCATTTTATAAAATATACTATTAACTATATCTTAGTAATACTATTCTAGCTGCTTTTGCGCTAAATGTATTGCTAAGCATAAATGTCCTCTTATATATTCTTGTGCTTTTCAGTTCTGTATCCAACCTTGCATTATATATATATATAAAGCCTTATGTAATAATGAGTTTTAAGAAATCTAATAAAAATATCTTTGCGCTCGGTGAGAAAAAATATTCATGTTATATGGATGATTTGACTTCCATGCCATCTTAAAACAAATATTTCGAACCTGCGTTTGCATTGTCCTACGTAACATTTGAAACATTGGTCTTTAGTCCTTGTTCTCTTGCTATTCATCTCTTACCACGAGTATTTTCCATTTCACGAATAGAATACAGAGCAGATGAAATGCGCAAATAGATACTTGAAATCAACTTAAGCCTACGTTCTCATATAACGTATCATTCGATTTCGTAATATTGTCATGTGCACTTTCACATATTTCATACCTAGAATAACTGCTATTTCATGGGGAAAATCAGATTTATAGTAAATAAACAAAGTTATCGCTTGATGTTAATCGAATTTACGATTTCTGTCATTTAATTTAAAAATTAAACTGCAATAAATTTCATGATATCATGAAATTATTCTCTGAGCAATATCCAAAGAATTTGAAACATATCCATAAAATTTTATATTTAAATGCCTCTAACTGAAATGTAATTTTTCCAGTCAAACTCGTGAATTTCATTTCAATAAATATAATTCAGCTAAATTTATGCGTTATCAAATTCTATATGAATGTTTTTTACTTATAAAAATTTTTTATAAAACATATATGATATACATCGTTATTTATAACAGTAATTACATGATAAAAAAATAATTTTTATTTGGTCAGCATTAATAAATTAATTTCTATATTCTCTTCAAGTTATGGATATGAACATATATATATTTTTTTAAATTTGATCAAATTTATAATTCATTAAATTTTTTGTAATTTTTTTCCATTTTTTAAATTTTAATTTAGGATTGCCAAATTATTTTATTATTTAGACAATCATGATTAATCGTTTGACACTGAAGTCTTCCTTCCTTGGAATTGCTTAAGGTTCATTTAATAATTTAAGGTAAATGTAAATTTTGCGTTTAAAATGAACTATACATACTTTTTTTTAAATGAATTATACATTTTACATTATATATATATATATATATATATATATATATATATATATATATATATATATATATATATATATATATATATATATATATATATATATATATATATATATATATATATATATATATATATATATATATATATATATATATATTAGATGATGTTTCCTGAAAAAAACTCAGAAATTATTTTGGTAGTAAACAAATAATGTTGAATCTAAATAAGAAATATATTATTTTTAAATATTTCTTTAGTTTTTAAAAATTAAATGAATGTTATATATAAAACACTCATATTTAAAAAAAATAATTCAAAATATTCTGCTTAAACATTCAACAAATTAAGACGAGAAAATATGGAAAAAAATAGGAAGAGATAATTTTAGAATCATGAAATAAAAACAAAAAAGAACATTATTAAAAATAACAGAATGGCAACGACCTCATACCTGATGACCAGAGGCTGATAAAGATCGAAGTTGTCAAACACAACATCTTTTGAAAAACACTCAGCTGGGGAAAAAAACAAACTGCTTACAGAACTTAATTAATCCTCTTTGGCTTTCGTTTATCTGTTATCCATTTTGCACCGTTTACCCGGACGTTCCACGCTCACATTTTCAAGACGTGCATTCCTCTGCCTAACGATGGAATAACTAATCGGAAGAAAACAAACCTCACTCACCGTTTCAGGTGAACTAGGGTTGCTAGAAACGTGAGCAAAAGAAACAAAAAAAATAATTATGAATTGGCGTTGTGTTTATAGTTCATCTGCCGAATACAAGAATTTGGGGGTCGGCTTGTGACCTCATTTCGTCCAACCGCTAGATCGCTATGTTTTGAAAATTTAATAACATCATAGAACTTTAGCTCAGATTTTATCCTGGATTTGCATCATCATAGCAATTTAAGCATAATTTGGGCCAATATTCTGATGAAAACTTCTTGTTTTAGAATATTTTAAAACAAGTTCTTGTAAATGAATAATTATATTCATGACTGTAGTAACCACAAGTATATCATACTTTGAAAATATTATAATTTGAATCTCGTAAAAATTGATATGATAAGTGAATAGAAATGAGTCAATCTGTATACAATAAGCAATTTTTAAATTTTTATCATAAATTTTCAAAATTCTGCAACCAAAAACAATATTAGTTTTTTGGAATGATAGATAAAATGGCTCAATATAATTTTATTTATAATTTCTGTCGTTGCTCTGAGGTTACATATTCATTTTATATAAATGAATGGTAATATTTTCAATTAAACTGCGCGATATTTTTATTTTCAAATTATGTGGATTAAATTAAATGCATATATATATATATATATATATATATATATATATATATATATATATATATATATATATATATATATATATATATATATATGCGATTTATCTTTCTAAAAAATACAAATTTTTCTAACATTTATTAAAATGTAATCAGTGGGGCCAAAATAGGTTTTGTTTTTAATACCTCATTCCTAAATTTAACACATTAAATGATTCGAGTCCATCGTTTTAAGTTAAAGCTATAATTTGCATTTGAAGCAACGTATACAAATCAATATTTATTATTGGTATCAGTTATATTATTTGTTTCTTTACTTAATTCAGTTAAATTTCAAACCTGAAGATTTTGTTTTATTTTAGAGATAAAAATTTATTGCCATATTCGCGCGTGTGGATTACAAATATTCATTACTACTTGATTTCAGTTCTTAGTAATTTATTTTTGTGAATTCCTGCGTTATGAAAATTGCATCATTTTAAAAAGGGAACAGAAAATTCTTGTTAAGATTATGCAGAATTTAAAGTTGGTCATATAGACAAAAATAAAAATCGTATCCATAAATACATGTTTTTATTTTACATTTTTTAGCATTTATCATGCAATTTTTAATAAAATATCTTGAGAATAAGTTACTACAGAGTTTCATTGAAATGAATTTTTCCTATATTAATAAATTTTAACACAGATCTTTAAATGTACGAAATGAATGCATTAAATTATCACACTTATTCACAAAACAGTATTTAATTTTCCAATTAAAAATTCCAGCATATAATCAATTGCAATTCCTTAAATTCTTTAGATATTTAATAATTTAAAAAAATCAAATTCATTTTAAGTTAAAAAAAACAAGTAGTTATTTAAGTTTTATTAAACGATAATTTATAGGATATATACAATTTCAATATATTGTTAATTGTTTATTTATAAGCTTTAAATTTAAATATATTATTATGAATTTAAATTATGAGACGTGCATATGCACGAAAAATACAATAGACATAATAGTTTTATTATATAATACACGGCTTTTTCTACAATTCTTTTATTAAATATTGCATACATAAATTGATAAAATACAATACTTTTTCTGTTAATATTATCTGCTTATACAGTTACATTCACTTTTTTTAAAGGGAAGAAAACAAAAAAATTAGCTGCGAAAGACACGTTCGCTATTTTATTTATTACTCAACGAATTGAAATTCTCGCTATGCACTCAAAAAAGGCCTCAAACATTCCGCTGTTTCTTTTTTCTTTGAATCGCAGCTCCAAATCAAGATGCTCTCTGAAAAGTGGAATCCCTGCCCGCTGGAAGGGGTGGTGAGACGGGGGGGAAACCTGTTTCAAGGTTGAACTCGGAGGACCACGAAAGTTCACCGCCGCCGCAGCGATGAGGGCGTATGTGATATGGGAAGTGATACAAAGGATGGAAATTTCTTCTTCATTGTTTCGCTTTTTACCGCTTGAATGCAGGTCTTCAGTACCAAGCTGCTACATTCGACGTCGACAACTTTTTGCGGAACTGAATGATATTCTTGCTGTTACCAACTAGCAATAATGCGTTCGCGCTTCCAAATAAATCAACGTATTACCAAGTGGGGATTAAATCAATAAGTTATGAATAATATGATTTATATCACATGCTGAATAAATTAATTGTGAAACCTATAAACCGTTGTAAAAATTTTTAAAGAACGTATACTCACGTATAAAATTGAATACTTTCCAATACTCGATGAGTATCAGAT
>CM075861.1:75667994-75759997 GCA_037975125.1 Latrodectus hesperus
TACAAAGGTTTCACGTCCTATACGACAACGTCCATCTGTCCGATGGAGAGTAAAACGTGATTCATCGGAAAACGTTACCTGTCACCACTAGGTGGACGTCCAGTTGCGATAGTCGCTTGCAAATTCCAGCCTTCGTTACCGATGAACAGCCGTCAGCATAGGTGCATGAATCAGATGTCTGCTTTGGAGACCCTGATATTGTAACGTTCATTGAAGTTATTTTGGAGACACTGTTTGTAACCCCCAAAAGCAATTCAACGCTGTTGTGATGACTGAGTTAAGACTTGGGACTATGGAAACTCAGCGGGAGCTGCGCGGTAGTAGTGCATGGAACAGTGTATTATTTGTCACCTCGGCCGGAAGCCACTACGGTATCACTACCCGTTGAATTGAAGAGCACGGTGTGATGAGTTTATGGCACATGCCCCGATGAGTTTCTTTCGATTCTATTAAAAGAGAGTGAGTGCTTGCGATGATATTATGCCATGCAATTTTGTATTCCATTCGTATAGCAATGCTGTTGTCAGACTAATATAGCAAAAATACACATCGTTTAAAAATAATTTAACGACAGTGTTTTTTTATTATATAGGTCAGACAATATGGAGGAAAACCCATTTTAAATATGCATATATTAATAAGTTATTTCATATATAAAAATATTTGTATTGGAAGATTGTTTTTTTTTCCAATACTTTTAAATAAATTTAAAATGTAAAAAAAATTGGATAGTATATTTAAATGAAATTAATATAAAATGTATTTTACCAATCATAAATATTTTTCCACTCTTGGACATCTTAGTAATTTGAACAGTTTTTATTGAATGCTACATAATTAACATATTCAATAATTTCAGATTTAGAAATTTGTTTTTATATTTTACTAATAGGGAAATTTTAATACATTTTATTAATAAAAAAAAGTATGTCAAAAAGCATACTGCTTTGTCTCTCTGGTGTCGGCTGATCAGAAGAGTAACAATGTTTCATAGTTACGCACAAACATTTTACAGAGAATTCTCATACTACTAGTATGTTTGTTGATTAACAACTGCAATAGAAATTTCCACTTTCCCAGAAGCACCGATGGTGCTGAGAAGCTGTTGTCGATATGAAATACCTCTTCTCAAAGCAATCAGCAAGAGCTCTATACTCGTCGACCAGTGTAGTTCTCTTGCTGAGAACCATTTATAAAAATGAATGGTCCTGATTTATACAATTTAAAGTAGACTCCAAACAATAACGAATACAGTGCCGATTTGACAATAGAAGCTACGAACTATTGAACCGAAAGACAATAGTGCCAGTTCAGCGATATACGGCCATCCAACATAGTCCCCCAGCCACACAAAGATGCTAGTGACACATCATTTTGCCTTTTGTTTGAAAGAAGTCTTCCAGGATCTCTTTAAAGGAAAATTTGTCGAGAAACGCACTACATGATATACCTCGATTCGTCATTGAAAAGGACACAGCATCAATGTTAATCTCCCAACAGACACCAACAATTACAAGCTCTTATGTGAACTAAATGGGAGGAACAAGAAAGGCCTCTCTCAACTAGCTGTCGATACAATTGCCTCTACAACATTATTCTAGCATCGAGATCTTGAGACAGTTATGCAATAGTCTTCTTTATTTTGGCGAGCATTTAAAGCCAAATAGTGATCCTCTAATCGTGTCTCGTGAAAGACCTTGTCCAATCTTTCTGACAAAGATACTTGATGTCTGAAATATGTCTCTTGCAGCAAATGAGTGATTTCCTTTTTTTACATTACAGTTTCCTAGCATACCTCAGACTTTCCATCATAATTCATCACTTAAAACATATCATTTAATCATTTTAATGACATGTTTATTTGGGGTTGTTTTCTTTTAAGTACAGAATTCCAGGCACTGACATTTAGTAACTTCAGCAATTTTAAATTCAACTTATGTTTCCATGCCACATAGTTAAAAATATTTGGATATGCAAATTTACTACATATTCCAAGCAGAAATAATCTATTAATAACTCACAAAATTACAACTCATAACTCTACATGTTTTAAAAATTCTCAACATCTAATATAATCAGTTATTGAATAACATATTTACTGATTCTGATAGGAACATTTTTTTCATGATGAAATTTTCCAAAACCTGTTAAAATTTCTTAGGATAAAAACAATGTAGTGAAAACAAGTATTAAAGTATTCAATTTTGAAAATAAAATACAACCAGAAATAAAAGTCGCCTCCTGCAACATTAAAAATAAAATATATGAAATAATTTTTTTAACAATAAAACTTTCCTATTATAAAAACATGAATTAAATAATTTATCATTTTATTAAAAAAATGAATTTGTATTGTTCCTTATAGGTATACTTTTTCAAGTTAAAAATTTAGAAATCAGCCATACTATGTTGTCATTTGTTATAATAACATTATCTAAATTCATAAAAGCACATTTATTTTATATAATACCAATAACATCTCTTTTACCTACTTTTAATGCAAAATATTCTTAAACAAAAGCTGGAGCACATTAAAATACATATATAAATTATCAATCTCTTTTATACTATTAATATCATATAAATTTCTGTATACCTTCAATAAAATGAGTATCTTTTTAACACCACATTTCTCTCTATTAAGGACTGAATTTGGTAGTTATAACCTCAACATTTATATAACAAATGTGAATACATACTTGACATAAATTGAAACCGTTTAAGAAGCAAAGTGTAAATTGCTGTTACAATATGAATAGAAAATAACCAATTATTTTCTATAATGCCAATTCAATTATTTTCAGAAGTAATTTATATATTAAAGTCTGATTAACCATCAATTGATAAATCAAAGATTCAAAATATTTGTAAATTAAATAATAACTTTTACGAATGACCAATAAAATCATAAAAAGTCTAAATAATTTATTCAATATAGATTCTATTTAGTTCATTTTATTAACATAAATCAATACAGATCATAATATTAAAAAGTTATTACATTTTTAAATAGTTTTAAGTAAAAGAATTATTTTTATCTAAATGTGTCTTTTATTGAAAACTTACTCTATATTTTACTTTTAAGCAATGTTCAGCCCAAATAATTTTTACCATCACATACAGTAATCTAAATTGGTTACTTTGGCTGGTTGATCTTTGTTTATATAATCCTTGACTTTCTAATCTGTAGTACATAAAAATATCATACAAAACATTTCATATGTTGTATAAAATTTATACTTGTTTCTCTTCCAAAATTGTGATATTTTATTATGTATTTTAATAAAAAAAATTAAACATGTAAATGAATTAACCCATTCCTATGGATAAAATATATGAAATTGCGATAAAACTAAAATACAATAGAATCTTAATTAAGGGGAAACTGGTTTTATTATTCTTACCAGAAAAAAGTAATTCAGACATTTTAGAAATAAAATTCATTATACACTTAGCTGACAGTTATTTGTCAATGTGAGAATTATAAAAAATCGATATATACATGGAATCAAGCAAAACAAATTTTGTAAGATCAACTCAAGTTTTGAAAGAAATAAAATCAAGTTTAAATTGAACATTGTATCGTATACTTAATATCGTATTACAGATAAAAAAGTATAAAAAGATGCAACATAAAACACATCTAATTGTTTATTTCACATAATTTTGAATCAGTGCATAAGCAAAACTATATTTTTTTGTTATAGAATATAATCTTCTCAAATTCTATTTTTGATAAATATTATAAATTTTGTGTATATTGTACCCAATTATTAAACAAATATTTAAAACTTAATATATATTCATTGAGAAATCAAAATAAATGATTAATTTTAAGTGAAAAATAAAACCATATTCATCATTATATATATAAATAGAATGAAACTTGAATCTAAAATAACTTTTATTTGAAGTGACAATTTGAAAGGTAGAAACACTAAACAATTTCATCAACATAGAAATGCCTGCAAGCATCAATTTATCGATTAAAGCTACATAACATTATTTATTAGTTTTTTCATAGAAATTTCTAAAAACTAACACATTACTGATACAGTCCTAAAAGGTGTTACAAAATATAGAGATTTTTGTATAGATTGAAAAATGACTAGCAATGGAAGATATAAAACATAATACAATGCATTAATTTTGAAAACAGTGTCTTGCAGAATATCCCTTGGAGTATTCTCAAAACTGGATTATTCTTTTGATAAAAGGATGGATGAAAATAAAACCACAAATCACTTTCAAAATAATTATTGAATGAGTATATTTTTCATTGAACAACATTTACATATACATACAGTTACTTTTTGATTAAAAAAAATTTCCAAAAGTTAAACCAAGTTAGATATGAAATATTTTATTAATAATTATACAATATGCAAATATTTTGTAAATGCAGTTTTTTCTCCCCTTTTAAACTATTTGAATCTACATAAAATCCTCATAACATAAATAAATATATATTCAAGCGTTTAGAAAAAGTAAATATTATTTGTTGCATGAAGAAATGTTTAAAATATTCTGTGCAATTAGAACACAAGACAAATAAATTAAGGGAATGGATATTCAAATAATTTTTTAGAATTTGCATGCATGAATAGAAATTGGTAAATGTATGAAATATGTACACTATTATACATTAAAAAAGTATAAATATAGCATAGTTATTTAGCACTGCAGATCTTAACAGAATTAATAATTATCCATTTTTCTTCAAAAATCTATGACTACTGGAAGTGTACTCAATTTTAAAATTTGTTTTTCTCAAACTTTTTATACATCTCATATATGTATTCAAAATAAATTATCAACAATCATTTAAAACATTTCTTTACACCCACTTATTAGACTATAATAGTCTAAGTATCTTTCATCTAAAAAACTTTTTAGCTATATCTTTTATTCAATGAACATTTTGATGTGAAGATATACACTGAAATATTTAGAAAGGATTTTTTTTTCTTAATGAAAATTAAAATAATTTAACATAGGTATCAAAAATAAAATTCAAAAATAAAATTAATAGGTAAGAAAATTAAAATTACATACATAAAAATAGGAAAAAAATGGCTTAACATTAAATCATTAATTATGAAATGATCGATGTGAAAGAATTTGAAATAACAGATCATATTTAAAGACTTAATATCAAAAATAAAATTAATAATATATGAAAATAGAAAATAACTGTCTAGTACTTTGAGAGTTCAGGTGATTCTTGTCTCAATTATTAACTATAATGATATCTTGCCAATTTCAAAGATAACTAAAATAAAGCAATGTATTGTTTAAAAAGTTATTGAAAAATAACTTTTTAAACAGTGTATTATAATTAAACTATATATAACAATATATATTATAATAAAACAGTATATTATAATTTTTTAAACAATAAATGATCAATAAATGCACTTCATTAAAAATTATGAAATGGAAAATGTTATGCATATTCCAGTCATATATTTATAAAAAGTTCTTCATAATTTGCTAAATAGAAAAAAATAACTGCAATTGAAAATGACTTAAGAAATTGATAATTAAAAAACCTTTTTCGATAATTTAATGCAAATAACTTAAATTTAAAAATTTTTTTGGTGTCAGTGAAAAGCTATCACATCAGCAATATATATATATATATATATATATTAAGAAAAATGTAATAATCAGCAATATGCACAGATATGTGAAGAAATATGAGTTTGCAATAAGGAAAAAATAAAAGAGATATTTAAATTCGTGCTTAAAATTGCCTTTAATATTACAGCTCATGTATCAGAGTAAGGAAAAGTGCCTTAAAGCAAAAATTCAATCTTCATATAATTTGAATACTTTTAATGTAATTTTTTTCTGAATGGTAATATAGCCAAAAATTTTAGTAAATATAAAAGACTGCCTACCAAATTGTAACAGTTATCTTTTTATAGAAAAATATTTATTACTTTTCAAATTTTTGCATATTTTATGCCAAGAATGAGGGTTAAATAATTTAAGTCATCTTTGAAATTGGAAATATACTTTTCAGAATAGCTAATAAATAGCCAGAAGATAATGATAGGATCGAACACACTTTGTTTGAATACATTTTGTCAGACAAATATGGAATTTTTCTCTATATTCAATTTTACAATATATAAGAATTTAAATATTTAATTTTAAACTTCACAGTGAAAAATCTAAACTTAATGAAAATATTTAATAAGATATGGTTTAAAAAAATACTTATTTTATTTTTCAAACTAATTTTTTCTTATTTCAAGAACTTGTTATAATTTTACTATCCTTGATTATGTTCTTAACTTTAAGGATGAATCTTTTAAAGATAGAAATTTTTGCTGAGGATTATTAAAGTAACATTAACATTTTACATGTTTCTAATAATTAGAGAAAGATTTACATACAGGATAATGTATTACTTTTAAAACATTTAAAAAATCACATTTAAAATGAAACTAAGTGTATATAAATTCTAAGATTAGAAAATACAAATTTTAAAAGATACATGTTATTAAAGGTAAAATAAAGCAATAGATTTTCATTTCCTACTATAAGATATAAATACTTTTATGGACATAATTTTTTATTCATCATAGTTTTCAATTAATACCAAATAATTACTTCTAAGTAGTTACATATTGTTTTTATCTTTTTAACATATCTAATTTTAAGTAAATTACGAATTGCTAAAAAGATAAATCAGTACAAAAATACTGCATAATAGGCATGAGAAAGTTATCAGAATAGTAAATACAAATGAATTCAAGACTAGATAGAAAATGATAATATAAGAACATAACCTGAAAATGTACTAAATTTTGGCAAAATTATTAGCTTGAAATTTTAAAAATTACAATAAAGATATAACCAAAGTTCTTCCTGCTG
Source organism: Latrodectus hesperus (assembly GCA_037975125.1). Taxonomy (NCBI): domain Eukaryota; kingdom Metazoa; phylum Arthropoda; class Arachnida; order Araneae; family Theridiidae; genus Latrodectus; species Latrodectus hesperus. Next base: position 75,674,880 of record CM075861.1, read on the forward strand.
TTTGATATTACAAAAATGTGGATACTTTCTCATGAAGAGTAAGGCTATAATTTTTATTCAAAATAACAACAGAGCAAAAGAAATTGTCTAATGCATAATGATTAGTGAAACATTTCACTGCTCTTCACATCATTAAAGGATGTTTAATATAAAATAACAATATAATATTAGAGTATTAATATTTATGGTCTAAAATACATAAATATAATTTTTATACGTAGAACATAATTCTCCCATCAATAAAAATTCAGTTTTATCAGATACCCTAACAAAAATTTCAATAAACAAAATAAATCCCTTAATATTCAACAATATGCATAAACTATACAAAATAAGTCAATGTTGTAACAATGAAAGAGTGCCAAATATAATTTTACAGTATCAGAAAATGCTTTGCAGTTTGTGTTCAAACATGCTGTGATAAGGAATAGATGTCTATGTATAAATGACTTTTTCCGATTAAATCAGTCTCCTATTCTCACCAACCCCTTTCAGTTGTATATAATTCATTTAATGTATCACAGGAAGGAGTTTTGATGGCTTTAGCTTTTTCCTCTAATACCCGATCTCTGAAATTTCGAGCTTTCCAAATCATACTTTCCTCTAAAAATAAAAATGGAAGCTAAAATTAAATTCATTGAAAAACATAACATAAAAAGAATACTTATAAGGACATATGTTTTTATAAACATATCAACATTATTAAATGGAAAACATAAAATATAAAAGGCATTATCCTTTTCAATATTAGCTAGAAAAATATTTAAAATATTTTCTATGTAATTTAATTTTTGAAACATCACTTGCTTATTAAAGTTATTCCAAATCATGTGAAAAGAAATAGCAACTTCATAAAATATTCTTAGTTGTGTAAAACTCAAAAGAAAATTAGACTGTACGAAGCTGTTCAATTTAATACTAAATCAATTTTTGCAAACAGAAGCTAATAAACAAGACTTATGGTTTATAATTAAGAAAAAGTTAGAATATGCAAATGGTTAGACTCTAAAAAATTTTATGTGATATGCAATTCCAGTTTATTGAAAAGAACATGAAATTTAGACTATATTTGTGATGGGTGAACAATTATCTGGAAGCAATTAAGTGATTACTAAAGAGTATAATGAAAAAGTAAAAATTTTGCTGAATAAGATTTATTCGCTTATTTTAATCTGAGAAAAGAAAAATGATATGAATAAGAAAGCTAATCACACCATAAAAGTATTTTACTCATCAAGAAATAGATAAGCATAGAAAATAATAATATATATTTTATGCATCACTTACTTAAGATTTTGTATTGTTATAAAAGTTGTAATACAGCAATAATAAACAAATGAAAGTATGATCAAGGGCTAATAAGTCATGATGCCAATCACTTGTCAAAACAAGATATGTATTTATTTCAAGCAATTTTTTAATCATGCCATTTGACGATTGAACCCAACTTCAACAGACAATAAATACAAGTCTATTAAACAGAGATCACTTGTTATATAAGCATGATTCAGAGAAATTGGTGTCCATCTTATACAATACAATTTCAGTCTGACATGAATTAAATATTTTGACAAAAGTTTCAGAAAATCTTTGATAATATCATAATGCATTTTTATCATTAATAACTTGATTTTAACTGTCAATCATTGATTTTTTAAGCACAATTTAGAGCACTAGAAAAAATGCTTTACACATTGAGATTACACAATAATTATCCCTTCAACAGGATAGATGTTTTAAAATGCACTTTTCATGCAGAGAAAAGCTTTATCAAACTGCTTCAATAACTTGTTTGCTAATGAATAATGATCAGCGACTTTCTGAACAATGTTGTAATTACTTTATTCACAATCCTCATTGTTAAAAGGAAATTCTATTGGTTCCAAAATTACTATGATCAATTAAGAAATAAATTAAAAGCAAATAAAAATAAATAATTCATTTTTGAAATCAGAAAATTTGCTTTTAAAATACTTTGTGATAATTCCTGAATTTGTTTACATTTTTTAAATTTTTCAATTCTACAAATTAGCAAAAGTCTAAATTTTAAATAGAAAATAACAAAAGCGAAATTTTATTAGAATCATTTAACAGTAAAGAAAGTTTCTTTGTGCAAACAAATATAGATTTAAATAATTAGAACACTACACAATGTATCACAAAATATTGGGTAAAGAACCATAATTAATAAAACCCTTCAACTTCTAAGAGCTTGTCTTGTCTCATGAGCCAAACAAAAATCTTATTCCTATTTTAATCCTATTCATATTTTATATTGATAAGTGACCTCTTTTTTGTGAAACATGAAATAAGTATTCCAGTCATGAATAAGTCATAACTACAATAATAAACTTGTAGCCAAATCTAAAAAGAAAATTTTTTAAAAACTAACAAATATTCTGACATGTAATTAAATGCATTTATTTACCATAATTGCTTATTACTTACAGTATAAATATAACTAGTAAGTAATAATAAATGGGAGAAAAAGTTTACTAACTTACTCATAAATAAAAATCAAATTGATCAAAAACACAACATTAAGGAGTTAAAATTCTGTTTTCAAACGAAAAGTAACTAAAACATTTTTGATAGTCATAAGGTATTTCTATTTTCAATAGAAGTCTTAAAAAAGAATTCATAACAAATGTTTAACAAGGCAAGTAAAAAAATAAGAGTAATACACAATTTAAAAGTAGTTATACTGATATTAATTAAACATAGATTTATTCTGTTATTAACATAAAAGTTTCCCTAGTATTTACAGATGACTAAGTTTTTGAAGAAATATAGGATAATAAGGATAACCGCTAACCACTTGCCTGATATCAGTTTAAAATAGTCCAAGCATGACTATTTTAAACTATGTTGCCATTCACGTGGCAACGCGCAATCAGTTAACACTATGTTATAATTCCTTTGTGGGAAAACTTAATAGAAACAAGTAACTCATTCCATGCTGTTTCTCAAGTCTATGACACATTTTATCAACCATAAAGGGTGGCAGATCAGTCTCTCAGCAGCCCATGAGTAGACATTTTTAATTTGTCAGAAATCTTGACAGTACATAGAGCAAGACAACAATCAAAAATCATGTGTATTGAGAAAGATCAAAACACAATGTGCAATGTATTTTGTTAGCATTATTTTAGTGTTTTGCAGACCTGAAATAAATGGGACAACCACAAACCATGCGATATAAGAAATATACCAACTTCTATTCAAATCAGTGTTAAGAATGCATGTATCATGTATCTGATGGCTATTCATACCATCACATCAGAAACAGGGTCCACAAGATAATCACAACTAGGTAACAAGCATTATTCTAGAAGCCTGCAAATACATATTCAGCCATCAGAATGCTGGACACAGAACTTTGACTCATCTAAAAAGAGGAAATTGTGCCACTTCTGTATCCAGCTTTGTTATTGGGCCCATTAGAGTCACCCTGTCTCTATACAACACTAGTCACCTTGCTGACTTCATGCCTACACATCACATAATCAAGCTTACTGTAACCTACCATAGAACAGTATTGTTTGGAGCAAAAATTCCTGGGTTCAATGCCAGTCACTGTTGAATAGGAGATGAATGTTGCACATCTGCCTTTTGCCTGCGCATCTGGCTGCAAGGATGCTTGGGAGTTACCAGGATTTGTCCTTGTGATGTGTGAATACAGCCCACTATCTTCAAATATGAAAAGTCACTCTGAAAAGAGCTTTATATGTTAGATATTAAAATGCCTTACATTAACATAGGCTGTTAAGTTATGCACTATGCAGTGTCAAAATATCACATTGTAAGAGCAAATACTAGCAAACATGCCCATTTCTCCTAATGGCCCGCAATGTGATACTATGGATTTGCAAGATCAACCACATGAAATGTCTGACCTCTTGAACATTGACTTCCTGCATGTTGTTCAATATGACTCTTAATAGTCAATGAATTCCCTATTGGCAAGACACTGGTTGGATTTCCAAAATGTGAATGGCATGGAATAACATGGAACAATAATCTACATTTTTGATAAACAACCCTGCCTCTATCAAATTCCAGCACTTGGTACATATTTTTTTTTCGTGAGCACAGCACAATATTCTGAAAAAACTTCAACCTAATAAAGTGATTTCTGAATGAGAAATAAAACCGAAAATTTTTCTTTTGTGCCATTCTCACCCCCCCCCTGCATCATCTAATCTTTTGAATATTTCAACTATTTCTTCCCTTGAGTGATTTTGATATATGTAAGACCCTTCCTTCCCGGTGTTGCGAGTTGCTATTTTAATGATCAGCAATGTATTTTATGATAGAAAAATAATACAAGATCATTCTTACTATAACTTTTTTCTTTGAAACAGGAACCACGTAAATTAGCTATATATTCTTCTTCTACTTGAGCTTCTAGCCTCCGAATACTGCCTTGAAATTCAGTGGCAAAATTTTCTTTCACATAGTAAGACACTCGTAAATTGCTAGTTAGTCTCTCGTGCGGATATTTTCTGAAAGGCAAAAGTTAGAAGCCTAAATATATATATATATATATACATACATATGTGTGTGCGTATGTTAGCTAATAAATAGTGAAAAATAAACCAGAAATATTATCCAATAAAATAGCTTACTTTATTTTACATAAAAAATATGTAACTGAGAAAGTTAACAAATTTACTTGTAATGTAGCATATTATTCAGGTTACAGCTACAAATTAATTTATAATTTGCAAGTTGTAAATTTCGAATAACTTTTAAAAAAATTTCCAAATAAAATATCTAGTCAAACACTGCTAATTACATTTTAAAACCAACTGAATTTAAATTAAATAATAACTTCAAAAAAATATATAGCATTCAATTTAAGCTACAATAAATGTAAAATTTTCATGATAAAAAACAGCAAATTTTTAAAATTTCTTCAAATTTTCTCCATTATAGTAAAAATAGAATGCAAGACATGAATACATAATGTTAAAGGATTTGACTTTGCTTATTAAAGGAGAATTACAAAATAATAAATCAATTCTCAAAAACGTTGCAAAAATATATTAAACAGATACAAATATATACCAAAAATAAAGGCTAATTTCACATAACAAATGCTGTTTAAAAATACTAAAGGTAGTTCTAAGCTATTTCATGTTTTCATCAAATAATCTGAAAGTTTTCATGTTTTATTTAGGAATTAAAAATTATATTCATTTTGTATTCATACTAAATGTCGTAAATTAAAAGTGGTGTGTAATTTAAAAGATGTTAATTAAAATTTCATAGAAAGTATTTAAATGATTTTTCAATTAAGATTAAAAAGTTTAAATTAAGAGTAAAAACAATATGATTAAAATTTTTATTATCTTTTCCAAAATTAATATATTTAAGTGTTCATTGTTAAGATAAAAATAAATATAATTCAAAAACTAAAAAATAGATTAAATTTTTCATTCCTTTGATTTACTAGGGTGCACATTAAGAAATAAAATTTGTAAGAGAGAACTAAGTAATTTGCCAAATTAAATATTTTAACAATAAAATAAATAAAAATTTTTATAGGAAAATGAGCATAAAATGATAAATGAATATGCTTATAATCTTCAATTTTATTATAAATTTTACAATATTTTTTAATGAAAAATAATTTTTATTTTTGAGTTTAGAATATTTAGGTCTGCAAGATTTTATTAATATATTTTAGATACATTTCTGCTCCCATTCAAATTAATAATAAAAATGGTTGTATCAATAATACTGTTTCATTTCTTAAATAAATCTAAACTAACTAATTGATCAAATTTGAGGTTTTAAGATTTTACTAAAATCATACAAATCTAATAATTATATTATGTAATATCATTAACCATTACAGTAACCAAAGTATATTTCTCATATTAAATAAAGATTTGCATCTTAACTCTTATTTTTAAAAAATCTAATTCTAATTTTTAATGATAAAATATATAATTATAGGATTGAAAATTAATCCTTTAACTTATAAAAAAATGAATTTATGATGCAAAATTCATAGATCAAACAGAAAATATAGTAACAGACAATATTTGACACAAGCACAGCAGTTTTCCCCCAGATGATCTCTTCTTCATAAAAGGAAATTTATACGGACTAAATAAAAATAATAAAATCAGGAAATCATGTGAGGAATAAATTAATAACATTAAATATCCATTCACTTTGAGAATTTACAAATATTTTATTTTCCCTTTTTTCTTTAGTACATTTGCTAATCCAAATAAATTAATGCTTTAATCTAAAACTATACTGAACACACAAAACATTTATTGTATATTATATACTTACATAGATTTAGAAAGACTATAGGGAGGATCAGAGATGAAAAAGCTTGTAAAGATGGATACCACAACAACCATTAAAATTGGTATCAATTGGACAATCAATGAGAAATTAGCCTATAAAAATGTTACAAGTTTAAAATGTATCACTGAATAATGCTTTAAAATGCTTATAATATATTAATATTTTGATTGCCAAACAAGTCAAAAACAGGATTTATAACAATATAATACAATATCTCAGATTTTTATCATAAATCATAATAAAGAGAAATACTATTTAATTCTCAAGTCCCTAAAGAATAATTATTTTCCTTCAACATTACCTTTTAGGGATTTTTCTGCATTATGAAAACAGCAACTTAACTTATTTGCATTTTAAATTTTGAAAATTAATAATGGTAATTTCCAATAAAAAGTAAAAATTTTAAAAGTTAAGACTTCAACTTGATAATATCTCTTAACTATTGTCATAGTTTATTAGAATTAAATAAATTATTTTTTAAAAAAAACTATTTCATAGAAAGAAGATAAATTTTTTCATTTAAAAATATTTCCATTGACAAATTGTCATAAATATTACATTTAAATTATAGTTAAGTTTTCCCCATAATTTTTTTAATCATAAGTTTCAACTCAAGTTTGAATTTTTCAATTAAAATAAGACATTGAATAACAATTTTATGACATTTTAATTATGGTTTTAGGACTTCAATCAAAATACTCCATCAACATATTGATATTCAATGTAACAAGACTTTTTTCATATTCACATTAAAATGAAATTTGCGAATGGATTTAAACCAAGAAATTAATCAAAGTACATAAAAAATAAATCGAATTAGAAAAATAGTAATTTTAATTAAATAAATAAGTTTTTGATATATACAAGATCTGGCTATTAATTTCCAGGACTCATGAAATAACTCAAAAGAAAAAAGTTACATAGCCATTTAATATGATTTGAAGTAATCCCCATCAGCTGTAAGGCACTTCTGTGCTCAGCGGTACAAACTTCGGAAAGAAGTTTTAAAGTTATCTTTTGGGATGCTCTTTAATAAAGACGTTACAGTTTTCTTGATGGCTTCAACATCCTGAAATCTTGTTACCCCCAGCGAATTTTTCAGCTTAGGAAACAGGAAAAAGTCTGCGGGTGCTAGGCCTGGAGAAAATGGTAGATACAGCATCTCTACGACTCCATGCTGGGCTAATAATCGCTTCACAGGCAACACAATGTGTGGGCGGGCACTGTCATGTAGCAGACAACTTCCATTTTGTTTAAAATAAAGCCTCACTCTACAAATTTATTTTTGAAATCAGTCAAGAAATTCTGTGTAGAACTATCCATTGATAGACATGTTAGGAGGAAGAAATTCATGATGAATGAGTCCGTAACAATTGAAGAAAGTGAGTAATATGACCTTGATTTTGGACTTTTCAAAACGAGATTTTTTTCTGCCTTTGTGAACTTAGAGACTCCCATTTGGAGCTCTGACGCTTAGTTTCAGAGTCATATTTTGATGATACCAAGACTCGTCTCCCATGACTATCCTATCCAGGAATGCAGGGTCAGCATCAGCATTGCCAATAAGTTTTTCACATGCATACAATCTCAACTGCTTTTGTTTATCCCTTAAATGGTGAAGAATGAATCTGGAACAAATCTTGCATTTGCCTAAATCTTGCGTCAAAATTCGCAGAACTATCTCTTTGTCCATGTTCAATTCATTGACAAGTCATCGAATTGTCAATCAACGATCACATTTCACCATATCGCAAACTTTTTCAATTGCTTTCAGCGTGCGTACAGACTATGGCCGATTTGTGTGGGGATCATCTTCAACGCTTTCACGCACGTCCAAAAGTGTTTAAGCCATTCAAAAGTTCTTAAATTAAAAATAAAATTTTTATATTTCAATACATATATGTTAGTTGTGAGTAGATCTGTTGAATAAAAAGTGTATCACAGCTAACAGAATTTCTGAATTGCTAATATTGAAATATAAGGATGAACATTTCATAGCTAATTTTGAGTAGATTAGAATTTTTCACACGATTTTATACAATCGATAGTTTTTGAATTTCATCAGCATTACTTTCTTTCAATAGAAATACAAATTTTAATACTTTTTCTGGAGTCTTATGCTTGTTATACATTACTCTATTGATTATTTAAAATTTTACAATTATTTTTAAATATTAAAAAGTTTTATCAATGTTACTAATCAATAAAAAAATAATTTTTTTACATACTTTTTTTTACATAAATTTTATACATACTTATTATATGTAAACAGTAAATAAGCTTCAAAAATTTAACCTGACTCTGAAATAAAATTAAGTTATAACTCAATCTTTTTAACATTATTTAAATTAATCAAGATGTATATTAATAAAATATTATGCCAGTAGATGACAACTTTTAAAACACCCAAAAGATATTTTAATGAAAGAAATATGTAAAGGAAGCTTTTTAAAAAAAATGGAAAATTTTTTACTCAAAAGTAATTTAATTTTAGCAAGCATAGTTTACCTCTCCCCGATGATTGTCCCCAAAAATTGTTGACCTATTGCCCTCTCCAGAAGCATATCTTCTTTGCTGTCTCCTGGCATATGAATTAGCTAAAATTTAAAGCATAAATATAATAGATTCAATTCTCAAAGAATACAGTAAATAATATTGTTGATATTAATGTATTTAGATAGAGAAAAATCCAATTAATACATTTACATGCCTAAATAATATTTAACTATATCTTCTTATACTTTGATTCTTATAAAAAATTTCCAATTACTTACATAAAATAATATTGAAATTAAATAAATAAACTTATTAAAGTATACTTTAAAAACTATATTAATATATATGTGTGTGTGTGTGTGTGTATAAGATTAAAGACATGCATCAAGTGTGAAATTACAATTTTCCTTTAATAATTTTATCAGAGAAACTGAGATATTTCATAAGCTAATTTTGAGAATTTCTGCAAGACTGCTATCTAGAGGAAACCAATTAAACAATTACATTTAGCATCAGTTCACGCAGAAATTTCCATAAATAACCTCTGATGGTGATCACTATAAATTATATTATTGAATTTAGATGCTATCTGAGTTTAATGCATGTTGTTTATCATGAAAAATAAGTTAATTGAAAGTAAAAGATTATCATCTGTTTTAAGCCTTTCATGATTTATTAACAGAGAATACAAATGATTTTAGAAGTTAAAAAAGCACAAGAATTAAAATTTTTATTAACTTTCCACAATAAAGTTGACAACAGACATCATGTATTTATTGAGAATACCTTAAAATCAAATTTAACAATTAGTTAATACTAGTAATATGTGTTCAGACAATCAATAATTTATAAATTTGAATGCTGAATATCTAAAGAAATACATCAAGATTGTAAGGACACAAGCCAATAGATAGGTGCCGTCAATCAATATATAGAAAAATCATGCATCCAAACCTGTATAAAAATGAAATAATATATATGTTTTATTTATGTTTTAGCCTTCACATGATTTACATTATCAAAATCTACCTTAATCTACATCAAGTAAAAAGAGAATATTAGTAAATAATTCAAATTAACAGTGAGTTATCTTGTTGCCAGATATTATTCCACTAAAAAAATTATTTCCTTTAGTACAAATTTTTGTTCATTATAATTTTTTATACATTTGTCAAAGTTATTTGTCTTTATAAATATTTCCCATTTAATCACTTGAATTTTCTAAAAGCAAACTTCATACAGAAAAAATTAATTTGTATTGACACATATAAATTAACTTTGAAATTTTTAATGAAGTGACATTGGACATTGATCATAATATCATTAATCAAACAAAAAGAGTTCTTTCTTTCCTAAATGAATAATTTAGTTACAACAATATAAGTTAAATCATTTCTATAAATAAAATAAAGTTCATTTTAACTGAATATTTCAATTAAATTATCCAAAATATTTAAATGTTTTATTACAAAAAGAACAATTATTTAAAAAGGAACTATATTTTAATAATCTAAATTATTTTACATACGGGTACAATCACTTACATACATTAAACATATAATATTCCAAAAAATAAGTTTTTATAAAAAAATAGATATTTTTATAGCAGTTTTAATATCAAAATATTCTATCAATAAAACTTACAAGCCATTCCTGCAGGAAAGCTTCCACCAAAAAACATATTAAATAATTCTTCAGCAGATACTTCACCTAGAGCAATTTAAACAGAATTTTAAAAAATAGTAAAATTATAATGTTATTAATAACTATATATTTAAAATTACTAATTTTTCTGATATAAAAGTTATTCCAATAAATGTTAGTACAGATTAAAACTGCAAAAGTATATTAATACAAACAATGTGTTGTTTAACTATTGGTAAGGTATTAAGTATAGAAATAACTTTAACCTATAACAACTATATATATATATACATATATATATATACTTAAATGACATATGAATTCTTGTTTATAAAAATTTATTATATTTCTTATATACAAAATTAAAAATCAAAATATATTAAATAGATAAAAAGTGTAAAGTATGTATCACAAAGTATACTGGCATTAAAACTATAAAGAAATGAATATATAAAAGTAAGACAAGATGCGACTCTAAGTAAATAAGAATGAAAATCTACCTAAAATATTTATAATAATAAGGTTTCAAGTCATTATATAAGTAAATTACAATTAAAGTGTCTTCAATTAAAAAATTATTCAACATTTTTTGCATTGAAAACAAATTAAAATAGACATTAATAGAAGAAACAAATAGACAATAAGAGAAAAAAATTATTTCATAATCCATCAAGACTATAACTGATACAAAAGGGAGATAAGTATCTTACAAATATTGCGGAAATAACAGTTCAACAACCAATTAATAATATATAAAAAATTTTAATATAGTATATTATACCTCTCTTTCAAAGAATTAAAAAAGAAACAGCTTAAAGATTTCAAAACAAGAATAAATAATTAAAGCCTGCTTAAAGTAAATAAAAAGAAGCAAACATATTTTAAAACATAAGAACTTGTTAGTTATTATAAGTCAATAAAAGTGCACTTACTTTCAAATCCCCGAGAATACTCATAATACCCAGAATTACGAGGACAAGTATTCCGCCTATAACTACGATTCTCAGTAGCTCCAAATGCATCATACTGTTTTCTTTTTTCCGCATCACTTAAAACTGCAAATGCATTTCCTATGGCTGAAACAGTAAGAAATGATCATGAATAATTTATACATCTTATAGAAAAGTATAAAAAGAAACAGCTTTAGAAATATGATTTCTGTAAAATAACAACTGAAGTTCAAAAATGCAATGTATTAATTTACATATAAAAAATACCTTTTTTATTTAGAGTATTAAATAAACTATTGATGAACTTCATTAAATTCTATTTTTAGAAGTATTATAAAAATTTTAACTGTACTAAATATACATTAAATGATTGTATAACTACATTTTTTAGAATAGAAAATAATCAATAACCTCTATAGATAAAGATGAAAAAACTACAAAATGCTGAGGAAAATTTCATGTTATATATAAAAGAGGTTTCAGTGTAAAATCAAGTACCCCTTGGATAGTCAAAAAATTTGATGATACATCTTGATGATGAAATTCAGTTTTTGGTAACCTGAGTAACCCTATCTTTGTATAGTTCTTGTGTATAGACCATCTTGTTCATCACATGTAGGTACTTATCTTGGCATCAAAAAAATCACCAAAGGGGATCAAGAGGTACCCAATTGTAAACTTTTAGCAAAAAAAGATATACACATGTCTAAATCATGGGATTAAAACTTATCCTAAAAGCAGAATTTTCAATTTTCAATTGCAAATTTTAATACAAATAAATAATTTAATGACAAACATAAAATTTACAACCATACAAAATTAACCAATAGAACTTGATATATTACAAATTTATTTCTATAATATATTAACAGAATATTATGAATAAAATTTTTGCTATCTTTTTTCATATGCCCTTCAGAAAATTTAATGGTTAGCATGCAATGTACTTCATAAATAATTAACATAAAAGTCATCAAATTATGAAACCATATTGAGAACAAATGAATGACGACACACAAATACTTTAAAAGAATTCTGTATATCTTTATTAATAATTCATTCCTAATTTGCAAAAACATGTTCATGTAAGCAAAATAAGGCAATAAAATTTTAAAATATAATCTGCAATCTTAAAATGCGTGAACAAGAGGAATGATTTTTTAAACATGAAATTTAATTAGAAAAGAAAGTCATTTGTTTTTTTCAAAGTCATCATATGCAGTAATAATTTAAAAAGTATTTACTAAATAACTAAGAAAATAAAATTTTTAATACTGCATACAGAGGTTCAACTGTCAAACCCAAGTTAAATAAATAAATATTGTATATTATTTTCTGAAATAAGTACATTTAAATAAGACAAAATTATACATTTAGATATTAAATATTCATTATTAATAAATTGTTAAAAACAATAAAATGTTATGCTTTTGGCTTATCATTCAATTAACAAAACAATCAAATGCGACAATTTTTAACATCACATGTAATAATTATTCAAAATAAAACAGATGTAACTTCAAAAATTGAAATTACATAAATATATTCACCTAATTTAGACGTAGCAACAAAAAGTAAAACTACACTATTACCTTTGAAAGCTTCTGTGGCTCCTGGAGCTTTGTTTTTATCAGGATGAAACATCAAAGCTAACTTTCGATACTGCTTTTTTATTTCAGAGTCACCAGCATCTTTAGAGACACCCAAAATTTCATAAAAATCTTTACATTTTTTTATTCTGAAACAAATTTTGATATAAAAAAACCATGAAAATGATTTTAGTCATTGTTAATTTTAACTTACTTACTTTTAAAAAATACCAGCAACAATACTTCAAAGAAATTTTATAGCAAAGGTATAACTTTATACAGTGTTTGTTTGTCGCTCAACGGTGATTTTTTTGCACACGAGGGTTAATTAGACTGGGACCTACGGTTTAAAGTGGATTTCGAACCACTACAAACATCCATGCCCAAGGTGGGATTCGAACCCACGAAATTATAACTTTATACAAAGATATCTGATCAAATATTTATCACATACAAACTTTAAAATAAAGAATTCTATTTTACTTCTAGCATAGCAAATATTACATAGAATGATACATTTTTTATTCCCGAAGAGCAAACTCGTAGCTGAATGATCAATTATAGTTCAGCTTCTTTAAATTCAATAATACTGCCTGTTTTTGATTTTGTTCTACTGAACAAAAGAATAGAATATAGTTTCTATTTTATCTGAGCATGTGAATATTTGCAAATTAAAATACATAATTAATTTAAAAACAAGTTTTAATACTTGTAAGATACAATTTAAAATTTAGATGCAATTAAATATTCCATTTGAAAAAATTATTTACCTTATAGTTACAAATTATATTTATTCATGAAGAATATGTAGGAGAGTCAAATAAATCCTTTTAAAATTTTCTACAATTTAGAAGGAAAAAAAAGAAAAGAAAGAAACAAATGTTAAATGTTAAGAAAACCCAAAAAATCTCAAGGAAAAAAGTAGTACAAATAGTATAATTATAATATGTTGAATATTTATGCAAAAAATTGCTAAATAATTTCAAATAAACAGATATGATATAAGCAAAAACAACTATTGATTATCCCATTAAGTTATTTTTTTTTTAACTTGGCATCATAAATACTAATGTAATATGTAGAGAAACTTTATTAATCATTGAATTTATATTGACTTGTTTTAATAATTTCTATCTTCTTTAGCTTTTTTACTTTTTTAACACTTATAAAATTTTTAACTAAAGTAAACGACATGAAAATGAGAATTTTATTAGTTCCCTCCCCCATCTTTTATCAATAAAATATATTATAAGTATTTTTATTATCTTAAAGCAAACAATAACAGCTAGTAAATCACTAATTGACTTTTACTAAAATTATATTTTAATACACAGTCAAGTGACAAATACCTTTTCGTTAATCTGCAGTCTTATGTCAAAGTATAGCAATAAATAGAATACACTAATGAGGACAAAAATTTTAAGACATGAAAATTTTCTTCAGTTCTACATAAACATACATGCATATGATATCACCAATCTAATTTTCTTTTTAAGTTTGTTCATCTCTTTCATAACAAACAATATAAAATCAAAAAATTTAAAAATGGTATTTAATTTTGTGATATATAGCATCTAAAATTATAAAATGGATCTTTGTTATATTTTTAACACCACTTGGCATTTCAACATTTAAAAACTCCAGTTAATTTATCTTCATATGCTTTGAAATAAATTTTCTACTCTTGACTGCATATTCATTCAGCAGTTTTTACAATTTTTGGCTTCAAATTACAATGCATAATCAAATGTATTTTACTTGGATATATATTTTTTCATTAATATGGATGTAATTGTTGCACAGAAAGTTTAGAATAAATGAAGATTCATTAATCAAGATTAAATAAATAAATAATTAAATTTTATTTATTTAATCCTGATTTAATAGTATGAATTTTTACAAGTGAGTTTTATTATCTATATAATTTGAGTTTCTTTTTTTATTTCAGTACATTAACATTAGATGTTACATTTCTTTTTTATACTTTTTCAATTAAGGTTGTAATTAATTACTAATCACCTAAATAAAAAGTTCTATTGACTATCAAAATTGTTTTAAAAAATAAGAAATCATTTGTGATGTTTTGCTTTCAATAAACAATATTTCATTTAATTAATTATGTTTCTAATTATTTCTTTGGCTTGATAGGCCAAAGTTTTATTTCTGACTTTAGTTTTATTTTTTAGTAACCATTTTACTTTTAGTAGCTAATTTCAATTAATAATTTGTTTCACAGCAAGATTTTCTTCTTAACAAAAATTTATCTAACAATTTTTCCTCTGAAATGGATACACTTTGTAGTAATTTACCAATCTTTGCAGTATTTTGTTTCATTGCAACACTTCTATAAATATTTAGTAAAATACATGATTAAAATTTAATTTTCTTGTCTTAAAAAAATCCCAAAATTCTTTCAGATTCAGATTGTGCTTTTTTCTAATTGATAAATGTATCAAACTGTGACAGAAGATTAAGAAAAAAGAATAGCACAATTAATTTTAACTGTTACATAATAAAGTGTTTATAAAGATTAACATTTAAAGTTTTTATAATAGTCTTGTTTACTGAAATTATTCTAACATATATTTGCTCCAAGAATTAATCAGGTCTTATTGCAAAGTAGCAAACAAGTTTTCCAATGTTTAATGTAAGTTAATCAGTTTTTAGAAAACAACAATCTTTAACTATAATTTTTCACCTTATTTGGAATTTAAATAATAATCTACATAGAAGCAATAAATTAACAAATAAAGATAAATATGAAACTTTTTAAGGGCACGGAAATTAATTCAAGAAAATATCCTTTTAAAATTACAAAAGGTAAAAGTTTTAAAGATATAAATTGCCTACTTTTGAACTGCTTCAAGCTGTTCTTCAGTATATTCAAGTTTCAACTCAGAGCCTTTTGATGAAGCTCTTCTTCTTCCTGAAGAGCTCCTAGATCTTTCTTCATTTATTCTAAAATCAGAACTTCTAGATCTTGAATAATGATTTCTGTCACCAGTAGAATCACTTAGTTTTTCAAGAAGTTCTATCAAGTCTGAAAGAGGAAATACAAACAGATAATAATGTTATAATATAAGCTTATAAATAATTATATAAACTGAAAACATTGAAAGCATGGCTTCTATTTTGAATATAATCATAAGTTATAGAATAGAGAAGATTTTAATATAACAAAAACTTCTGTACTTTTCCCTTATAAACCCACTTTTGATACTAAAGAAAAAGCATGTTTTTATGGAGTTACAATTATATAACATAGATAAGATTTTATAGGCTCAAAATTTTATTTTAAATTTAATACATGCTAAATCAATTTTTTGTGTAAATTTGAGTAAAAAGTGATAAACAAGCTAAATTCTAAACAATGCTAAAGCTAGTAGGTGCAAAAGATTGCTAGGCAATAATTTTGTCAATTAAAATAAAATATCACTGTCACAAAACACCAGGGGCAGAAAAAAAACTAAATACAGCAAAATTTAATTTTGTCTCATCGAAAAAAGGTGATATTACATTATATTCCCACAATCGATCACTGATGTGATTGTGTTTGGTGCTTCCACCAAAAATAAACATTAGCATTTAAATAAGTTTTATTAATAAGTGATAATTGTTTAGTTTATAAAATCTAAATAAAATGTTTGTATTATTTTTTAGTAGTTGCTAAAAATGATAATATTATTTCACAATACATGATGCAAATAGAATATTTATGACAAAAACTTATGACTTTTTCTTTCCAATTACAACAATTATCAAAATTGGGGTTATAATGGAGAAAGGCACAGAAACTTCTGTATATCTGAAATTTACAGTACACAAATCTTATTTTCAACTTAATTATGAATTTTCTCATTCTTTATTTGTCCATATTTTAGCACTTTTCAGACTGATTAAGGTGTGGTGTTCATTTCCCATTAAAGCCCCTTATAATTAAGTGGGTTATTTATGCATTGCTAAATAAAGAGGTTATTGGCTGTGTAGTTTATATGTGTACGCTGGTGCAATTTTTAATAATAGTTACTAGATACTCTTTATAAACTGTATTTTAACTGAATGCAGTTTTAAAATGAAGTCATTCAGTTTACATACTTTTCCCTTGATTTTGCAGTTTTATTCTAGTTTGGGAGGAAGAAAGGCATAGTTCAAGAAACAGAGCTTGGCTTTTTACTATTCCAGATGATGGACATCTGCATTTCAGACATATAATCAAATACCATTTTACCTTTATTTTTTCACAACTGCTCTTTTCAGATCATTCCTACCATTGTTTTAGCTTTTATCAAATACACATTGTATACTTCCCATTTTATTTTGGAAAGCTTTGACTCTAAATTATGACAAGAAAACATACATAAAAAAAGAAATATTCTCACATGATAAATAAATTGATGAAAAGATATAGATGAAAATGAATACTTTTTTAAAATCTAGAATATCCAATTTTTAGTGATTCTGATATACAATTACAGAAAAAGTTACATATATATATATATATATATATATATATATATATATATATATATATATATATATATATATATATATATATATATATATATATATATATTAAAATTACACTTCTTTGCACTTTGAGATTTTCCAGTGTCTATAGTTTACTTTTACTTCTTCCCCAAATTACAATATTATGTTTTTTTTTATCAAATTTTCTTTTTTAAAATAAATTTAATAATGGAAAACCCTTTTTTTTATTTCTTTTGTTTCCCCATAAGAACATTTTAAAATCCTGTCTTTATAGAACTCCATTTCCCATATATATCATTATTCACATAACTATTATTAAAATTATAATACAATTTTAAAAAACTGAAAAAAGAATTAATTACATTATGAAAAGAATAAGATATGGTTAATCTAACAAGGTTTGTGGAAGAAAATCTTTAAACAAAAATAAAACATTTTCTTCAAAAATGTTTAATTTTGTTTTAAAGAATAAATCACAATGATTTATTTAGAAGTAGGTATTAAAAACACATATGATATAGTGAAGAAATACAACAAAACTTTAAACTACAACAGCAAGTCAAATATATATATTAATTCATTATTTATCCCAACTTATTGAAGAATTTTATTTATAAATTTATAATCCAATACATGATTTTGTAAAGTATAATGCAGATGAGGTAAAATAGAAGTTTTATTTGGCATTACATAAAATGCCATCATTTCCCAATCTTTCTCCAGTTGAAAATTTTAATCTATTCTTATATTTATATTCTATTCATTTTGCATTTTTATTACAGATTTTAAAGAATTTTATTTTCGTTATTATGCCAAATTACACCATTAACATAACTTGTCACTAATACTCCACATTATTGAAGAATACATAACATAACACAGATGATATACTTAAAACCTGAATAGTAAATGTAATATGTTTTTCCTTGTTCAATCAAAGTTATTTTAATTATGGTTTAAAACTATAAAAATATGCATATTCACATTAATAAAATATTTTTAAATTTACAGACAATTTTAGTAAATATTTTTCTCAATTTTATCTCAGTATTAATATAACTGAAGTAAAATTCACAAAAAAAGAACCAGCCTATTAGTTTAATAAAATACAGAAAAAATTGACATAATTTAGAAAGATAATAAAATTTTATTAAAATAATGTCCTATACAAGTTGTATTTTTTAGTACTTAAGGGTGATTGGGGGAAAAAGCAGAAACATGAGAAAATCCATTAAGCATTGGGTTATAAAATTTTTAAAACTAAGAAAAAAATTAATTAATAGCTTCAAACCTTTCCATACAAAAATAAAAGGCAAAGTTAATTTGACTAAAATTTATATTGATATCTATAGAAATAATATATGTATTAACTTGTTTAAATTATGATAAAAGTTGAATTGTTTTGCTATAAGAAAAAAAATTAAAAACTTCTTTAAGAAAACAGGAAAAATCTAGATATAATCAAGCTTAAAACCTGGATTCACTAAATAAAATTATTTTCCATAGTATACAGCATTACCTAGCAAATGAGGAAAATGCTACAGAAAATAATATATCTATATTTTACATGAGCATTTCCTTGTACTTGTCTGTAGCTAGTCATGTTACTGAAAACATAGGAATGAAAAAGAAAAAAAATAATCAGGACAGCAATGTTAGGATAGGAAACAATCCTAGAAAACTTGAACAAAATCTCTTAACATTCTTTTTTTAAATACATTTGTACAAAATGAGTCAAGTTTTTGTAGAAAAAAAGAAAAAATATTTAGTCCCATATTTGTTCTCTAATTAAAGTTCACTTTTCATTGACCTTGAAAAAATAGCAAAACAAATTCTAACTATTGGAAAATTTCTAAGTACTTTAAAGCAATTTCAAAAACTATTATTAATTTCAATTCCATTCATCATTACAACTATAAACCTTTCACTTTATGCATTAAAATTATACAATAAAAGGTTTCAAGCTGCAACATCTAATGATTAAAGGCAAGAAGGCAATAAATGGCCATTAATCCCCATATTTCTCCCAAGACAAATGATGATCAATGCCTTAGTTTTGTATTTATTAGTATTATATTGAGTACAAAAAGATTTTTGTAAGCATACGTGAATTTTAAGAATCCCAGTATGAGAAAATATTTGTTTATGTAAGAATATGACATCTAAATTATAATAAAACTCGTAAACATTAATCTGTTCAGATAATGAGATATGTGAAATATTCGTATCTGAGATTACAGCTGAAATGTGAATTATTTCAAATTACGGCCACAATAACTCACCTTTAGCTCTCTGAGAAGGGTAAAGTCTTTCAGCTTTGTATAAAAATTTGAGTGCTTTAGCTCTGTCCCCTTCATTTATGTATTTTTGAGCAATGGATATACAGTGCTCGCTTTCATCCTTATTACCATCCATTTAGAGAAAATATTATGAAACTATTATTTTAAATGAGAATAAAGCATTAAAAGTTTCCACAACATTCTCACGATAAAATGAGAGCTATTGCATGACTGCGAGTAAATATCAAATTAAAAATATCGCCAAAATTTAAAATATAGGACAGTATGTTTACAGAGATTCGAGAAGATACGTAAAAAAATGTTACTTTCACGTTGAAAACAGTTAAGTAAATAAATGATAAATTGATAGTTGCCAGATTGATTGATTAATTGATTAATGAATTTTTTGTGTATTTTAACAACATCTAGAGATTATATCAACAACTTAAATGAAAGCAATGAAAATTAAGAAATGTGAGACTTTGCATTTAATTTAGATTTTATATAGTACTACTGTAAATATTATTTGTAAATGCACTCTTTCTTAAAGAAATTTATACATCTAGAATGAAATGCACCACTAATACGATCCCTATTTCTCAGTAAATAATACAATAAGCAAATAGTCCCAAACCATAGAATCTGACCATAACCCTTGAGTATCAACTCCACGAATCTGTAATGTAAAACGACATAATTTTGAGATAACCAGTATCAAAATGAATCAAATGTGATTGAATTCTGAGGTGAATAGAATTTTAAACAGCTGATATATTTTGGGAAAACGTTTACAAATTGATATAACAATGATTTAGAGATATAAACGACAGTTGAGATGGCTCTCATTATGTATAGGCTTTAAAAAAAATTAGGGCGTTGAATATAAATATTATCTACTTAATGAAAGATAGATAATATAGTCCAGATGAACTATAATTGTAATTAATAACTTTAAATCCATTGCATGGTAAGATCATGCATTTGTTCAAGAAGCAAACTAACTTGGCCAAATCTTGACAGTTTCGCCAAGAAAACTCCAATAATGGGCGTCAAGTTTTTCCCAATATACATCATGCCAAGATAAGCCCAATAATCAACCTATAATGGGCACCACGTTTTCCACAATATTGTGCATGCCAAGGTTGGTCCTATCATGGAGGACAAGGTTTCCCCAATGTAGGAAATACCAATAGGGGTGCCAAATTTTCCTTAATATTTCATGGTAAGCCATATTGGTCCTATAAATATAGCCAAGTTACTACCTTTCTTGGGCATACCAAGATTTTACTAAAATAATGTATGTCAAGTTAAATCCAATATAGCTACCTATTTTCTAAGATCTTTAATTGCATTTTTCATTTGTAAAGAATTTACTTATGAATTAAGATCAATGTTCCTGAATTCCAATCATTTTAAAACTTCGATGCTTGAAGTTTAATCGCAACCGTTTTATTAATTTATTAGAAAGTTTTCAAAAAGTCAGTGTATGGGTAAGTTGGATTTTTCTTTTATTTGAAATAATAAATTTTGATTACCGTGAAATTTTTTTTATCTATTTGAACTTAAAATTATTATCGAAATCAAATTATTTCATATTTTAAATTTAGATATATTTTATTTTTCCCGTGCAAATATTCTGTATATTATTAACCATGAAAACTACTCCCAAATCGAATGTTATTTTTATACATACAGTAACATTGATAATTTGATTTTCTCCTTCCTCTCTTCTTCTTAGAATTGGGTTTGTATGTCATTGGGCACCTCTGCTTTCATCAGCATTTTGTACCATTAACTCCAAAACCAATGTTTCTTAGTTTCAGTTGCTCGGGTCACCCACTTTATTAATAAAGTCCGATAACCCTTTAATGGAGTCTAGGTGTAACTCTCTAGTATGGTTGATGCCTAAAGAAGTTAATCTAGGGAGGGCAAGAGCCTCGCATTAATAAATGATATGCTCTGCCGTTTCCTCTTGCGTATGACATTTCCAGCAGATAGGGTCTTGCTGAAACAGTCCCATCTGGTCAGAGAGTCAGTCATACTAGGGATAGCTTCCTGACTTTCACCAGAAGATGGTTTGGAAGTCATTTCTACCTCAAGTGAAGGATTCATTACTGCCCCTTTACAAGACTGCCTCTGAGTTCCCTTGTCTTTTTCAGCAAGGTCTACTTCAGAGGCATCACCTGCAGATGCAGAAAGGTTTGTTATTTCTTGTGTCTTTTCAGCCACAAGATAACAATTTATAAGCTCAGGTAATATAAGTCCACCCAGCATTGCCTGAGATACTGGGCAAGGCAAATTACTCTAGAAGTTTGCCAGGCAACTAGAGGCTCCGTTAAGACACCAATACCGCGGTGCCAATTAGCCCTAGGCACGGATCGCATAACACCAGGGTTTACGGGAGCTGGTTCGCGGCCTCTGATTCTATATTCAAGGCTATCCTGTCATTCCTACAGGACGTTCGGTGATCCACCACCTACCGACGCGCCTGGTAGCTGCTCAGGCCCCAGGTAATTTGATTTTACAAGTATTTATTTACATTTATCTATTCAAATATTAATTAATAAATGTATCATAAAATATTATTCGAAAATAAGCATTGTTTATGTTTTTTTTATTTATATTTTACATTTAATTGGGATAAATGCAGATTTGAAAATACTGTTAATTTGTAAGTTTGTTTTTTCTAACATTTGTATTAACGTTTTGCTGATTTGAAAATTTCCATCTTTCTGCTTTAAGAACCTTATCTGCCTTGAGTTTTATTGAGTTACAATTTATTCGGCTTAACAGCATTAGTCCTTAGAATTTATTTATTTATTCTGTTATCTTCTTTGCAATTAAGTATACAGTATTACTATACTGTGTTTTTAACATCTTAATTCTAATAGTTTCCATGAAAAGCAATTATCCCACAAACAAAATAATTTTTTGTCCAAGATTTGTGGGAATCGGACCTATATTGGCGAATTCTTAAAACATTATAAGTGTCAATCTTAGTTTTGACTAAGATTACCAACATTTTGTTAGATAGTTGAAAATTGCAAGACAATATCCTTGGCTTTTAAACAGAACTGATATCTCACTTCTCATAATGAATAGTTTTTTAGAGTGCAGTAATTGAGAAAGGAAAATGTTTTATTATGTTTTATGCTTTTGTGTTTTGTCTTTATTGCTGTCTTATTTATAATCTGTATGAAGTAACATGTTTTAAAAATAATTTCATTTCTCTCTGTACCAAAATATATCGTTACCTGGTAAAGGTACAATCTATAAATTAGGCCATTTAAAAAGAATTATTTTTTTTAGCAACACTTAATTTTATATTTCAAACAACATAATAGTATTCGATGTTTAATTTATATTCAAGGTAGGATCAGAGTGTTTGGTTTTTCTTTTGGTATAGCATTTAACTAAATTTTGGACTTCGAAATTTTAGATGCATTTAGATGTACTAAAGATTAAAAAGAATAAAATGAAAAACATTTCCGTTTGATCTAAAGTAATCTGAAATTTAATTATTAAAAGAAATAAACTATTTAAAAAAATACATTCAATTTCTAAATATCAATTTAATGATACGTTCCAGGGACTTGAAGATTGTCAAACTATTATATTCAAAAAATTGTAGCTATCTCAAATTATTTGCTGAATCTGAAAATCATAAAGGTAGATTTATTGGTAATTTTAAAATTCCTATAACTGATGCCTCCTAATGTGACAATAGTGCTCTAATTGCTGAAAATAGAATTGGTTTTATCTTTCCGATCAGTCACGTCCTATTGAGGAATGTTTTACCGCGAGGAAAATATCAGCTACTAAACAACTGTCATTAAAAAAGTGCATATTGTCCCGTTTGATGAAAGCTGTCAATTTAAATAAATTTTTCAGTGTAAAGAAACAGTGACATTACTGTCATTGCAAAAATCATTATTATGAAACTCTATGCACTAAGAAAGAAAAAAAATAATGATAATAAAAGTATTCAAAAAGTGAGTTTCTTATAACTATTGCCGAAACAAAAATTTATTTTACAGATATTTTCTGCTCTGATTTAGTGTCAAGATAACAAGAAAATCATTCGCTCAATAGACAAAATAGTCCGTAAATAGAAATCTGATGATTCACTTGAAAATATAAATGCGCTTTTTGGGTGCAATAACATCGAGATAGTTAACAGGAATGTAAAATTGTGCTTTCTAAAAAAATTGAGAAATGATTTTATTCTTACAGTTAAAAATAAATTTTCAACGAATTAATTAAAAATAAAATTTAATTTACCGATTATTTTAGGAAAGAAACAATAATTCATCTCTTAACCGGTTCAGAAGTCGTATTAAATTTTCCAATATGAAATTATTTTGACGTGCTTTCTGGCTGAACAGCTATGAAAAGGAAACTTCTATGAACTTTGTTAGGAAAATTTTTTATACGGGATGAATAATCTCTTATAACATTATTAAATTATTCCATGGAAATATACCTGTAAGCAAATTATGGGAACTTCATAAATATCAGAAATTTTGGGAATTTCTGATTCAAGCCGAATAGAAAAAAGTGATTCCTAATCATAATGTTAATAATCTTAATGATGGAATTAATAATTATATGAATTTACAGGATGATAAATAAATATGCTGGAAAGACGTGAGCAAATTATTTACTGATTTAAATGTATCGAAATTTTTCCAGCTTTTTCTTCTGGATTCCAAAAAACTTAAAATTAATGAACGCATGTCGGATTTTGAAATAAAGAATGTCATAATTTATCACATATTGTATTACTGTATTACATATTGTATTAAATTAGAAACCCAAATTACTAAAATGCGTCCGGTATTCATCTTTTTGCCACTGAGAAAAGTAAACATTTTTAAATTAATGTATAAAGAAATCAATCTTATAGATTTAATGCCTAGTATTCTAGATCGATTTAGAATTTATTCTATAGATATCTGTGTTGATAGTGAAAAAAACCTTTTTCGTATTGTCTATGTCACTACAGAAAAAATGAATTGACCTCCTAAGATTTTTTCCCGTGCAATAAAGGATAGTGCATTTAAAGATATTGTAGAGACTTTTTAGAGTCTAATACTTCTTAAAATTCAATACTTTTGTAAACACTTATTGGGAAACCATAAAGATGGAATTAGATAAATACTTTTACATATATCTTAGAAATGTTCCTGTTGTGTTAACAATTGTGCATTGAGAGTACTTAATAAAAATAATGTATATTAATAAAATATATCATATTAATTATCATGATGGATATTTTAATTTATGTAATTTCAAAAGTAATATGATTTATCTAAATATCTATAACTATTTAGAAAGTGTCATTTTGTCTATTATGTCACAAATTTTCAATTTTATTAGATTATTAAACAGATCGTTTCATAAAATATTATTGCAGTATATGTGGGAAATGAGAAAATTTCTTGCTTGATGAACTGTTTCATGAAGAAATGAATGAAATTTTAAAAATAGTTTACAGATTCGCATGTTTTAAGAGATGTTTTTTAGTCTCGATACAGATCTATTAATTCAGTGTCTAAACTTCATACTTTTGTTTTATTCATACCGGCGTGTCATTTGAGAAAGGCATATATGCGTTTTTGTTCTATCAATATTCGATTTTGAAGCAGAAGAAATTCTTCTACGGTATTCGCAAATAATCTTCGAAAGGTTTTATATTCCTCATTAATCATTATTCATTCTTCATCAAAAAATTTATTGGGACAGAGTGTTTCTTCAGAGAAAAAGCTGATTTTCAAAGACTTCATTATAATGAAGTTTTTGAAAAGCAGCTTTCTTATTATTGTAAGAAACTTTAACAAAATTGAGTCAAACTAAAGAGGTGAGCAATGTGAAATAATAAATTGATAGATATTGTAAAGATTTTTAAGGAAAGAGGGATTTGTTATTCTCTCAGGAAAATCTAACTGAATTTGCGATTTTCCCTTATTGTTTGATCAAGTGTAACCTATTCCCAACAAATTATTTTGTGAAGAATTACTTTAAAGGTTAAATCCATTCACGACTGAATCAAACTAATTTGTATTTCATTTCACGTGAATACAGAAATTGCTCCTTTAACAGAGAAACAGCCCGAATCGCGCTTACATCTTAGAATGTTTTGAGAAATTTTTTAGAAATTGTTTATAGAACGTGAAGTATTAAATTTTGCTTTTGAGAACGGCTATGTTCTGTAGCAGCCAAATATAAACGCCGTAATACATTTGGTGTTCGTTTAGTTATCTGATCAGGTAACTTAATATTATATTTATTGATGCAACTGTACCTACGTCATTAATTGCATACTAGTTATGTTTTGAAAATTCGCATGAAATTGTATCGAATACAGTCAATAAAAATTTAGAGTAATAAAATAATGATAAAAAATTTCTAAGAACTAATTTCTTCTAGCATCCATTCAAGAAAATAATCATAAAGTGGGACTATATTGCGCATGAGCTAAACACATATAAAATCTTTTGGCAAAATGGGATTGAACTTCATATGATAGTTGGTAAACGTCGTGGATATTGGATCTCTAAGAGATTTTCGTTAAATCAAGCAAAGTTAAGTTAGAGATTTTTTTCTGAATTGTATATGTATAGTATTTGCATGCTATGATCATATCAGCCTGTCTGTACGTGTAAGGAAGCAATAATGATTTTTGGAATTTCAGAGAAATCATCTGAACTTCAAAGGCGCAATAAATAAAAATTTTCTGATCAATTTGATTTATTAAATGGAATATTTTTAAATATTCTTTTCGTAATTATATTTTTCGGAAATATGGAACTAAATTTAACTAGAATTTTATAATTGTGTTTTTACATGTTTGTTTTCAATAAAATGAATAAAACTGCCTCTTTTGGTCTTTTATGGGTGCATTTTCCGGGAAAAAGTAATTTTATCATTGCGCTATTTTAGGAAAGAATTTTCATGCGGAACACAACCATGCTTAATTTTTTTAATGTGATTATGCAGATTTCCCAATATAATTTAAGTGTTTAATGTAAGTACTTAAATAATGTATTAAGAAAACATCGAAACTTTCATAAATAATTCATTTAGCATTTATAGTGTGAGATGAATATGAATTATTAAACAGTAAGTTATACAAACGATAGTAGTAATGATTTGGCAACACATAATGAAAAACCGCAAAGTTGTTGTTTTTGTTGTATTACACTATTCTGCTGTAGTTTCGTTATTTCGAACTTTATTTTTAAGTTTGGAAAATAAGTTGTTTTGCTGCAATATATTACAGTATTGAAACATGTCATTATCGAAGGTTACTCTTTTTGTATTAGCAACATTAGCTGTGATATCTACACTTGTGGCAAAGCTCCAAAACATAGTTCATGTCAGTAATGACATTGAATATGAAGATATTAAAAAACAGATGGAGGATGATTTGTACCCGAGTTCATCTCTCAAACATACGTTATGGTTTTTGCAAGTAATCATCATTTCATGGTTTTATATTTTGTAGCTTTTTAAATTGCCATTGCGTTTTGTATAATTGCATGTAATCAGTAAAATTTCGCAATCATCTGATTCATATGATCGTTTCTTGAAATTTTTTACAAAACCAATTGAAATTAAGTTATTAAGATTTGTAAGTTGATGTACATGTGATTTACAAGTGTCTTTCTATCTATATTTATGTTGAGAAATGAGTTTAAAATAGTATGTAATATTTATATATGACTAATAAACTGTAATGTATGACTAATAATATCGCTCATCTTCCAGCAATGATTTCAATTTTCATTTCAAGGATTTCTAGTAATTTTTTTTAATAAATCCTCTAATTTAAACTTTTTTGCTATTTAAATTATAGTAGGATTTCTGACAGAATTTTTACCCTTAAAAATTATGAAGAAATGTTGTCTACTTATTTGACGTAAATTTTATTGTATTTATGTATATGTTAAAAAACTCATATTATTTTTAAATATGTATTTAATATTTGTTTAAAATTGTTTAATTTTTAATAAATGATTAATTTATGTAATGATACAAAATAATATTAATGTGGTATTCTTTTTATAAGTAATTTTAAAATTTTATTTAAATGTTATTTAAATATAATAATTTTTAGGTGTCAGATTTGCATTTGAGCATATATCATGATCTAAATCGTGGACCAGATTTAAAGAAGTTTTGTATGGAAACAGTACCTGTTATTCAGCCACCTATTGTGCTTGCAACTGGTTTGTTTATTTTTAAAATTCATGTTGATCATTTCTTTTATTTAAGAAAGTTTTATTCTTATTTTCTATCAATCTAATAATGCTAATTATTTTAAATGCCTTTTTGTAATTATTATGGAGGATATGTTTTGTCTTTACAAAAATTCTGTTCTAAAATCTAATATGTAATGAATGCAAATATATTTCTATAATTAATTTTCATTGTGTATGTATAGCAGCTAATAAACTCAAGAAATTAATAGTAAATTAAGTTTACTCTGTATTTAGCATAGAAAAAATATTTAAAGTGATACCGTATATCACAATATTAATTTATTTACGTCTTTAATGATTATACACATTAGTTCATTCAAATAAATATATATTTAAAACAAATACAAATAGAAATAATATTTAAAACAAAATCAAATAAACATATATTTAAAACAAATACAAATAGGCTATAATCTTCATTTGTCAAAATATCTCAATTCTTTTACTGTATTAAACTTTTTCTATGTCAATTTATTATTTGCTTTCAAGGAATAAAAAAATGCAATAAAAAGAAAGAATATATCAATTGTAACTGAAATATATTAATCACTAGATGTTGGTGAATGCAGATCATAACATGAGATTTTTCTTGACATTTTGTTTTTATGTAAATCATTTTTGTTTCTTTCACATCTATTGTTTTATTTCTTACCAGATCAAGAATTATTGAAATATCAGGCATATTTCCGAAATGTAACAGTAAATATTTGCATTTACTTTCATTGATCAATGACATATTTTTGGAAATTCTTCAATTTATTGTTGAAATCCTTTGGAAGTTTTTATGTAACTTTTTCTCTCAGAATAAATTTATTCAGTACAATAAATTCCTTATATTGGCTCATAATTGATTTATGCCTTATGTATATTAGAAATTTTTACCCAATTAAAAATATAAAATGCATAAATATTTAGTTTTTCTTCATATTTATAAAATATGCAAAATTTTAATCTTACTCTGACTGTAACAAAATAATGAAATAAAATTTCATAAAAATGAGTTGCTTTGGAATAAATATAAAAATTTAATTTAAAGAATAAATATATTTTCTATATGACCTGGGTAAACGCTGAATTATCTGCATCATTCTGAATGATTAACCAGAATGGAATATCATATGAAAATTTTATTGAGGAAAAATTTTTTTATTGTATTTTAAATTAAAAGTTAAAATATTTTTCTAATAAATTACTTTTCTAATAATTTTATGTAATATATGACAAATAATTATAATTTATAATTTTAAAAGTTATGATGTATAGAAAGAATTATTAACACAATTTTATCTTCTATAAATACATTCTCTAATTATTTAAAATTAGAAGTATTAGAAAAAGGATAAAATTTAATTGATTTTTAATTATCATCTTAAATTGGAATTCTGTAAAATAAAAATTTTTAATCAAAATATTTTTATAGTTCGTTATTAAAGATTTTCAGGTTCTTGTCTGTTTTCTGTGTTTGAATTTTATGAGATGTTTAGATTATGAATAAAAAATAACCTTTTATACCTGTTAATTAAAGAAAAAAATAAACTTTTGTTCCAGTTAATTTATTGAAATAATATTACCAATTGATTATAGTGTGTCTATTTATTTTAAAATTTAGTAAAATCTCAAGAGTGATCATTAGTTGTATTGTAAAAGCTTAATTTTTATAAAAGAAAGTTATTCAAAAAGTTAAATTTAGGAATTTATTTCATGGTAAAATGAATTTCTAAAAAAGGGAGAATCGTAAGTAAAATGTATTTTACTATAAATGTGCCAAAACTATTAATAAAATTTAAGTAATTTAGTTCATCAATTTTAAAAAGTGTAAAAATTTTTATTTTAATAAAAATTTTATTGTTTTACATTTTTTTGTTGGCTTCCATCATACAATTTTGCATATTTTTGGAAATTATTAATGATACTATACCAATGGAAATTGTTGATTTGTTTTACTTTCTAAATATAAATATATGTTAACTAAATTCTGTATTTTAATGGATTATGTTTTATAGGAGATTTAGTTGATTCAAGAACCCATGATTTGCTTGGTTCAGAACAATTTGTAAAAGAATGGCAAATGTACCAACAGATTTTAAATGATTCAGGTGTTACTACCAATACAACTTGGCTGGATATTCGAGGAAATCATGGTACTATTATAAAATTCAATTGTCTGCCAATTTCTTTTTCTCCAGATTTTTGTTTAACTATATAAAGAAAATATATACTTTAAAATGCTAATGAATAATATTTTTGTGCATGCATGAAAGTTTTTATTTCACTTTGTGTGCTTGAAAAATATCTTCTAATAAAATTAAATAGCATGTAATTCTTAAAAAATTGAAATGATTTGTTGTTATATATCAAATTATATAATCAAACTGCTTATTTCAAGACCTGCTTGCTTATTTTAGTATGCATTTCTTTTCTTTCCTATTCTTTGATTAAACTATATAAGCTATTTCTTAAGAACAACGTCAAATCATTTTGAATTTGCTTATTGAATTTTTGTCGAGAGCTGTTTTTTAAGTCATTAAATAAGACATAAAATTATTTAGCATAAATAGGAAAATTTTGGAATCTTTTCATTGTGATGATTTTAATAGAATTTGATGTTTTTATGTATAATAATGTGTTATATAAGAATCAATTTTATTGCCATAATTCATATAAAAGATATTTTTATATTTTCTATCAAATGTTAAGGTTGACTATATCTTAATCAGCTAATTTTGTTTAAATATGGAAATTGCTTTGTTTTGACAAATTCTGTGCCAATGCAAAGAATTTGGCATGAATTGATTGCCAATTAGAGTATTTAAGTCAATATAAAATATTTTATGAAAAAAGAGCTAAGCAGACTTCAATTAATTCTCTATAAAACTTCTGTTACATGTGCACATTTACCTTTAATTTTAATTAAAGGAGTCTTCACACGTGGAGAAATAACTGCTCATATTTTTAAACTATCTACTACTGCAATTAAAAAGTAGATAGAATGTTTCAGTGAAAATACATAAATATTATCTGGAAACTCCAATTTTTTTATTATAAACACCTGGCAATAATAAGAAATCTATTTAATTTTACTACTGAAAATAAATCTATTTAAGAATTCTCATTTTACTTTTTACTATATTAAATATAATGAAGCAAAGAACATGCACAAAATTTTTGACAAAGTTGAGAATCCATTCAAGAAGATTCACAATTCAGTAAATTATCCATTTCATTTAATAATCAATATGCCTATCTTGCCAAAAGAAGTTGAGAAGCTGTCATTTGAAATTTGTTTTATCATTTATTCTTGATTGTGAAGTAAATATCTTTATCATTTAATTTATGTAAAATAATTTATAAAGATTATTTATCTTTTTGTTGTATCATCCCTTAAATTACTTTTAAAGACAAATTTGGTCTAAAAACAGTGTTAAAATGCTCTAAAAGGTATTTTAAAAAATATTTCTTCTTAAAATACATTATTTGAGATGAAATGTGAATCTATCATTTTGAAGTAGAAAGGATTCAATAATCGAATAAATGGCACTTGAAAAATGAAGCAAGATTAAAAAGTCTTCACCAAAGTTTTTCAAAAAAAAAAAAAAATAAATAAAAAAAAAAAAAAGAAAATATAATAATAATAATAGCTACTTTTTTATTGCTGTTGTAATGTTAACATGAAATCCCATTATGGCTTGAATCAGACCAATTGAAAATGACTTAAATAGTTAATGTGAATTACTATTTGAATTTTCTACACTATTTGTGTGAGCTGCATCATCCAAATCTCAAAAAATTTAAAAAAGCATTATTTAAGAAATTTGTAAGTTTTGCACCGTCACTTAATGTGCTTTCTGAAAATACTGTATCTATAAGTGTTTTTGATGAAAGATATCACACAATGCGTGACTTAAAATTCTCCTGGTATCACATCAAATGATTTTTCTTTATTTGCATGGCTGAAACTGATTTTTTGTTGTCACCTATTAAGTATATTAATTTAATAAATATTAAGTACATTAATTCACTGCATCTGTAAAAGATTTAAGAAAGTTTCTTATGAAGTTTGACATAAACAGGTAGCTCATTGCTATATTAGCAAAGATATGACGAATAGAGTTCTGTAAAAGAGGTGTTATGAATTTTTAGCAGTGACTTGATATCTTTTGTCTTATAAAAATAATCTAGATATTGGATTCTTTGTAGTTCAATGGTAGATTTATAATAGACCTTTTTTCAAGTGAAAGGTAAAAAAAAAAAATGTACAATACGCAGTGGCGTATAAATCACAACAATTTTTTCAGTGAATGTTCGAATACTGCTGATAATGTGGTGCAAAATAAAATAAAAAAATATACTGTGTTATTAAAAATATAATTGTACAGAAAAAATATTTATTATGAAAAAGATCTTTTTGGATCCACTTCAACGCAAAGTGCAATAATCTGAAATGAAAGCATGACTTCAATTAAGAACCAAGAAGAGTCTAATAAATCTTATCGATTTTTAGTTCTTAATAACTTTTAAAATGGCGTTAAATGTATTTTAAAAGTTATGTAAGTATATTTTTTTCATTAATAATTAAATGAAAGAAATGGATATTTTCGAACTGTGCATTGGATACATTTTTTCTTTTGTACCGCTCATGTATTGTTTGTCACCTTACATTAATGCGTTTATCGCCAAATTTTTTTATTTGTCTTCCTTATAGCTTTTAGTTTAAAATTTGTTGTGTAACTTAAACGTTTTGGGTTCCATATGACGATATACGAATTTGAATGTTTCCAGAGCAAAACATCTCAAATCAAGACAGAATGTGAAATGACATTGGCCCATAGCAACTGTAATATTGTTCCAGGGAACCAAATTCGTTCTTGAATGTAAATTGTACAGTGCTTATTATAGTCAAAATAAGCCAGCTGGGTCATGGTACCATCTGTTTTATATTTTATGAAATATAAACAGCATTTCTTTCAAAACTGTATTTCCTGGTGGGGAAAATTTTTTATCAGATTATCCACGGCTGCGTATAATACACACACTGAAATTCGAAACTTTTTTAACTCATAATCCGCAGATTATATACAGGGAAATAATCAGATATAATTGTCGTATTTTAATTTTCTGCATGTGTATTTGTCAGTTAGGTACTAGGGAGTTTTCCTGGTTTTTTACTTTTGATGTTAATGTAGCTCAATGTCTATGTAAATATTTGCTTGAGGGCAAAATGTGGGAGATGTTTTTAAAAAAATGTCTTGTAGCAGCTTATATATATATAGTTAAGCTTTTCATTAAGCTGTAGCTGTGCTAAATATTCTTAATATGAGACTTATTTTATCCCAGTGCTAAGTTTATCAATGTATATATTTATAATTCTGTAAAAAATGATAACATTTTCTAGATTACTAACCAAATCTCATAAAAATTAAATTTACTAGTTTTCTTTAACTTTTATGGTGAATATGAGAAATTTATGGTCAAAATTATTATATCAAAAAACTTTTCTGATGCATAAGCAATCAAATTATTGTTGATGAAATTGAATTAAGTATTAGTGAAATTTAATTTCAATACTTTATGTTATTGGAATGAAATGTTTTTGATTAGTCATTTAATGAAGTAGTTAGTATATTCTTTTAAATATGAATTATATTCTGTTATGTAGTCAAAATGAGGCATGTTTAATGAAAAATTTATATTTGCATTAAAATTTAGCTGCAATGATAATTGGGCCTTAGTATTTTAAATTGGGAATTTTTCTTTTTGTAGACATTGGTTTGGAAGTGCTTGAATTCTCTCAAATTCATTTTTTCATTCATCAAAAGGCGATTTTTTTATTTTAATGTTAAATGTCAAACAAAAGCATTTTTAAGAAATCTTAACTTTCTATTGTGGAAAGAAAAAAAGAAAAGAATATTTATGCTTTTTTTTACTATGTGTTTTGTTGGTAATAAATATTTAAAATTATAGCACTTTAAAACTGAGAGCATGTTTTTGTTATATGTTATTTAGCAATACTCATTCAGTTTTAAACTAATTATATAGTAAAATATAATTAAACGATTATGTAATGCAACAAAGTCATGATTATTTTTGCTAAATATATTATGAACTTTTTTTAATTCATGTCATATTGAATGTGCTAATATATGCTTTAATAGCTTAGCTATTTATTTTCTGACAATATATATATATATATATATTAGTTTTTACATATTTTTTTAATATATCACATGCTTTTCTTTGATTAAATTATGTTTCAATATTGGACTTATTTTATTGCTTTTATAAAATCAAATTTCTTTCTATTATACTAATTTTTATCAGCTTTTTTAATGTTAAAATTTTACATATCTTGTAAATCCTAAAATTACAGCTCTTTAAAAAGAATTTTCAGTTATTTGTAATACTAAATTTGGAAATAAAAATATGAATCTTTTAAAAATCCTTTTTCTTTTTCTCCATTTTTAATCTTGTATTAAGTGAAATATTTTGTTTGTGTGCATAATCAAAAACAATTTCTGAAATAGTATCATTTCTCACATGATTAAATTAAAGCAATTATTAAAAATTTTGTGAATTAAAATTATTAAACAATTTTTTTTAATTTGTTAATTAAGTGAAAGATTTTGTTTGCAGAATGAAAAAGGAGTTCTCTTATAGTATAATTTCACCTAATTAAACTAAAAGCAATTATTAAAATTTTTTATTAATTGATTACTTTTTTAAAGTAATTCATATGTTTGAGTAATTGACTCATATTTTTTATGCATATGCATCTTTAAAATTAAAATTTAATATTTTTTAAAATTTTTTAATTTTTCTGAATATTTTATAAAACGTTGGATATTTGTGTTCATTTACAATTTTTTTCTGAACAACTTATTCTTTTCTGACATTGTGCACTACAGTAAAATTATAAAAAGAAAATTTGCTTTCCATTTCTTCTCCCAAATCAAGGAAATATTTTAGTATTATAAAATTTATTTTAGTGCTTATAACATAATAATTAAAGGAGAAAAGTTGAGAGAGTTTTCTGTTAGAACATAAACATATAAACAAGCACTGATATTTTCTTGTAGATGTTTTACATGTTATTTGACCTTTTCTTCTTTGATTAATTTTTAAAAAGATAGAGGAAAATTTTGTTTGTTTTTCTGTTTATAAATATTTCCTTTGATAATTTATGTTACATCTGGAAATATATGATTTTCTAATGCTCAGCAATTAAATTTTTAAATATGTTTATTTGAAGATTATGTTAGGTGATTGTTAGATATTTTAGTATTGAATGATTTATTTAATAGGAAAATATTGTTTTTATAATGAATTTTTTATATTTATATTTTATTATTATTTGTTTTTTGCTGGTATTCTTTTCTATGTCTATTAGATTAATATTCATAAGAAATGCAGTTAAATAAATATGCATATTTTACACAAATTGCTTTTGTTGAATTTAAGTAATTTTTATTTCTGTTTTAGATAATTTTAATATTCTAACTTTAGATGATAAAAGCAATTTCTATAAGTAAGTAAATTTTATGTACTAACATTTGAACTTTAATTTTTTTTAATTTGAATATTGTATTCCAGTTTATTTTGTATTTAAATGTATCCATTAGAAAATTAATTCAATTATTAATAAAATAATTAAATAATCCAATATATATATATATATATATATATATATATATATATATATATATATATATATATATATATATATATATATGGATTTTTTATAATATTAAAAAGTACTATTGAGCTATTTATTAGAGTTAATAATATGTGCATAGCTGGTACAATATAATTTTATATACTTTATGTGACAAAGAATCACAAAATTTTCTCACAAAAACAACAAAACTGAAACATGCATTTTCTTATGAACTTGAAGTTATAATATTATAAAAGGTAACACACACCTATATTTTCATTATCTTCTGTTGTAAAATACTGTGCATCTAGAAAATTTGACAAAACATGGTTATTTTGTCATATCATTATGTCAACCAAATATTTCATGATGATATGATTTGATGATTTATATTAATGATTTATGCAATATATATTTTAATAAAGATCACATTTAAAAAAACGAATATTTGTATTCCTAAATAATCAAAACAGAAGAGCAAATATTTTTAATTTCATTCTTCATGCTTTTAAGACTTATTTACAATGTTGCAAGTAGGTTTTGACCAAGAAAAAGTTCCATCATAGGCTTTAGAGAAGAAGATTGATAAAATAAATTTATCAGTCCAAATGTTTGTAGATGCAATTTGATAATTTGTTAGTATTGTCAACAGTGGATTAAAGAAGGCACAGTCTGCAGTACAGTGGTTAAAGATACGCTCGTGGTTTCAAATGCATGAGTATTAAATACATTCTTGTACATAGTAGTGTTATCATTTATTGGGTATATTATTTGCAATTTGACAAAGATTTAATGATATCAAGGCATATCATTTGTAGTTGACTTGCTGACTGTGTCTTCAGTTTTCAACTTCTAAGTAAACATTAATCTTTTAACATTGGCAATGTTTTTGTCTCAAGAAAGCTGGGCAGTTTCTAATTGAAAGAATCTGATAATTATCAATGGATTTCACACTTTTCTTTGATTGCTAATGATTACATGCTGTGATTATGAATCTAATGATATACTTAATCTGATTTTCAACGACACTTAAGATATTATCTTGACACAAAGATATTTATCTTTTGCCTGATTGCTTTTAAACATTTTGTATTTTAGTAGATTGTAGGTACAGTGATATTTTGCAGTCTGCAGCATTATGCATTGAGTTACTATGTTGCCATTTATCAGCAAGACATCACTCTGTTATATACTCAAATTCTTGCTACAATATTTACTAGGATGATATAATGCATTTCCATCATCTGCCATGTCACCAAATTATGTATTAATAAAACTTGTTGGGAAGGAATTTATTGTGAAATATCTTAAAGTTAATTGATATATTTCTGCATTGATGGGAAAGTGTACTATATATATTTTGATAATATAATAAAGACTATTTAGTATCAAATTGTACAGTCAAGAGACATTGCTTTATAACTTATTGAAAATGACATTATTTTGTTGTTTATAATATATCTTTTTGTGGCCTGAATTTTTAAAATTATTTGTTGATCATCCATGCCAACAGTATACATGTGCATAGTTTATAATAATGAACCAATTTTTATTGGATGGATTTTTCTTCAAAAATATTATTTTCTTATAAACATTTAAAAAAATTTTTTGTATAAATTCAGAATAGAAATCTTTGGAATTAATTATGCATTTATTGTTCCACTTAACGTAGAAGAAAACCTAATTATTGTTATTAATAGTCACATAATTTATTTAAGAGACTTATAAAATATCTATAATAAAAATGAAAATTATATTTTTTTCTAAAGCAATGATCCAAAAATAACTGACAATGAATTTTTGTTACAAAATATATGATGCACATGATGAAAAATGAACAATTTTATTAAACATTTTGCAAAGAAATGTTTAATCTTTCATTATTTGTTTAAATTAATCATTAAAATACCTTATTTATTAGAAAAAATACTTTTATTTATAAGGAAGAATATTTTTATTTATAAACCCAATTTTATATTTATATTCATTGAAAATATTATATTTTATAAAAATGAACATATCATTTTACATTTTTTATTTGTTTTTATATTGTGTTTTATGATTTAATATTTATTAATGTATATGCTGTATTAACATTTTAAAAATGTTTAATAAATATACTACCATAATGATTTTAGGTTGTATTCTGTACAAGGATCAAAGCACAAGCGATCATACAAATATACTTTTCATCAAGATACTGAAACTTATGATTTTATTGGAATTGATGCTTGCATGAATCCAGGTCCAAAGCGACCATTTAATTTCCTTGGTGTATTGCAAAAAGTAAGTAATTATGTGTGACAATATTGCATGAATAGTGAAAAATAAAATTGATTTTTAGTTTTTATGGAAATTTTTATAATACTGCTTATTTTCCATTATGCAGTTAAATTTTCTTTTTTTTTATACATAAAATTAAATATCAGATCATAGAATTTTATTGAAAGCAATGTTTTTTAAAATAAGCATTTTTATTACATTTATTATCAACATAGAAATTTACAATAAGAATTTTCATAAAATTTGAATTGCTAATATTTTATGCTTATGATTTGATTGGTATAATGTAAATAGAATATCAAGTCCTTACTGTGTTATAGTTTTACATCATTATTAAAAATTATATATATATATTAGCAAGCATCTTGTTTCATATTGATAACATTCTAATTTTCTCATGGTATTACTTAATTATTAACTCAAAATTTTCTCTATAAATGCAATAGTAGTATTTAATTAAGATATATTTAGAAATTCAAATTTATTTTTTGTGAATGTTGTTTGATTTTATTATTTAGTTGAATTATAATTTAATTTGTTTTAGCAGTTGGTAACTGTTAAAAATCAATGATAAAACTTCTAATCATTCACTTTATGATTAATATTCTGCAGTCTCTCCAGGTTTGCAATAATTGTTTAAAATCTAATATAATTATTTTTTATTTAAAATATATTTGTTATTTTCAAAAATTCATTAAGTATAAGTTAAATTTTTAAAATTCTTATTCTTTTACATGTATACAGTGATGTTATTTAAAATGTTGTTATGAATAGATGGAATATGCAGCACATAAATTTATGTTAAATATATATATGCAGCCTGCATTAAGAATAATTTGATAAATTGAACATGATCACTTAAATTTTAAAATTATTGTCATTGAGATTATAAATTTTTCATGTATTTGTTATACAATAATAAATTGTATTTCAATGTTAGTATATCTTTAAAATGTTAATTATAAAAGCAATATAACTGTATAAACTTAATATAATTCATTTATTATATTCTTATTTAAATAAAAGTTGAAAAAATTTCATATTCATGTATATTTAATCATTAGGTAATTTTTGTTTAATATGTTGTTTTATTAAATTGATTTGTTAAGCCATTTTTCTTCTATCAATTATCAGGAGAATAACCAAATCAATAGTGGTTGCACATTATTTTTAGATTATATCAGATAAGAAAAGAAAATAATAATTGTGAATCTGAAGTATAGTTTAATGGTAGTTGTACTTTTAAAGGAAAATCCACATTCATAAAAACCGTTTCATAAAATAATTTTTTTAAAAAAAATTCTGAATACAATAATTTTTATTGTAAATAATTATATAATTCCTCAAATTTTTTATAGTAAAGTATTTTTCTTGATCTACCATTTAATAAAGATTAATTTAGTCTAAAAAGTAAGTGTATTTCATACTTTACTATAAAATTATTTTTAGGACGAGTATTCACACATTCAAAGTCTTATGGAAGATGCAAAAGGAAACATGACTATTTGGTTTGGTCATTATCCTACATCAACTATTATAGCTCCTTATCCTGGAGCACGTGAGTTAATAAGGTAAATTTTGGAAACTGACATAAACTTTAAGCTTGATCATGTTAAATATTAAATAATTTCCAAAATTAATTTTATTTTAATTTTTCTGCAACTTATTAAATTTATGTCTGATTTAGCTAATTAGTGATAGATTAAGTTGTGATAGTTAATGTTTTAAGAAAATAGGTGTTTATAGAAATAAAATATTTGTTTGATATTTATTTTTTTAAATTCATTTACAATAATTATCAATTTTATTTGATCTATTTATCTGCATTTATATTATTTTTATTAGAATGCATGAGTATCAAAAACATTTCAAATATTCCTTATGATTTAAAAATTCATTTAATGTACCTTTATGTTATTTATTGTTTCCTCTTTATACCTTTGCTTCATCAAAATTATTTTGAGAATGAATTACTTTTGGATATGAATTTTGCAGCGAAATATGAATCGGTTTTCTCTTAATCTTGATTACATTTTTCGAAATGTTATCATTTGTAGAAAGTTGAGCAGTGTTTTTCATTTCTCTGTGAATGGTAAGATATCATTTCTGTTCAGAAGACCAAAATTAAATATTTATCTATATGGATAATACTTAAAATCATGGAATATCTTAATGTTCTGTTTATCTCTTGAAGTTTCTGCAGCTTAATTGATATGAGTAAAATTCTAAGCCTATGCTGGCAAGACTTATAACTCAGTATTGATTTATCACTTATTAATTCAAAAAACATTTGTTTAATTATTTAGAATTCAGTTAATTAGAAGTAAAACATTTCAGCTCTAAGAAAAATATTATAATAATTTTATTCTATTAATATTATAATAAATTATATTATCTTGATTATTTAAATAGGTGAAATATATAAATTTTACGCCTTATTTTTGACTAGATCAATTTGTACTCCATCATTTTTATCTTAAAGTATAATGGCTAGGTTATATTCTCTAAGATATAATTTTTATCAGATAGAAGGAATTTAATTTTTATTTTAAAATTAAGTTATCTAGGTTAATTTCATTATTTGTGGTTGCTTGTAACTTTAAAATAACTAAGATTTTAACCATTTTTAAATTTTTAGAATAATGAAAGTAAATGTTATAATTAATTTTATTTTAATTTAGATTACTATTTTTAAAATTCATTTAAAAACATTGTTTTAAAAGAGTCAATATCTCTTACATAACAGTCATGATTGCAGAATATAGTATATATTTTGAAATATCATAGTTTAATGGTTGAAACAAAACTTTCCATTAAAAATATTTATCATTACTTATAATAATTGTAGCCAGCAACTCTTACATCAATATATACCTTAAAATTTTCTTTACATTTGATATAATTTTCAGGAAACAAATTTTTTTTTTTGGGAGCAAGTGGAATAAAAATTCTTGAAACAAAATAGTTTCATTACTTTCACATTTAAAAAATAACAATTTATTTAACTATGAAAATTTTTTTCATTTTTTTACAAAATATATATATTTTTATTTTCCTAAGTTTTGAAGTTAAAGTTCACTAAATTAGAAATCTTTATAACTTCTAAATTGCTAAAAAGTCCAGGAATGTCATAATGATTAATGATGAAAATACAATTTATAATTGTAAAAAAATTATGGAATTTCCATTCAAAAATAAAAATTAAAATGTAAACACAAATTTCAAAATGGATTAATATATCAAATTTAGGACAAATAATACATCTTAAAGTCATGAAAATTCAACTACATTTCCAAATCACAACTTATCATACTCGCATACAAAACATTTCTCGATCTTTCTATTGATAGTATGATATTCAGTTATGGCACATTGTTCATTGATGAATGAATGAATGTGTTCATTATTGTAGCTTTTTGAACTTCAGATGAGTGCTTAAGAATTTAATCTGGCATAGAATCCTTTACCTTTATACAATCTGAAAAATTCCAATAAGTAACTTGTTAACAAATTAATATTTTTATTAAGTTTTTAATACCATTTACAATGATTAAAAAATTTAAGTATGAAAGTATCAATTTATTTGTGAAAAATTAAATCAATCATAAAGGCATTCCCTTAGTTCAAAATACTTTCTAATTCAGGCATTTGGTGGTACTGAATATTTTCAAGCAAAACATTTTTTAAAAAATGTTTCTTTGAAATCTTTGAAGAGTAAAATGTGAGGAAAGGTTTTGAAATAGTAGTAGATGCTGAATTTCTAGTTATGTAACATAACAAAAATAAAGAAAAATGTCTGAAAATAGAAATTTATGATAAACATATATGTATGCTTAAAAAAGATTAATAATTTTCTTTTGTTAAAATTAAATGTATTTGATTATTTTATTTATTAGAACTCTTGATTCAGGTTTAAATCTTAAAATAAATTTTTAACATTTAAAAACCATATTCAGGAGCTCCAATAAATTGGCATAGAGTATCCAATATTTTGCGAATGTAATAAATGTATAGTATTATAATTTTATATATACCTGTGAATGTATTTTTCACTAGAAAAGAAAATAATTCATGATATATATATATATATATATATATATTTTTATAAATGTTATTTATTTTTCTATAAATATATTTCTTAAGTTACCATTTTTGATATTTGAAATATTTATGATAACAATAACAACTTGTATGTAAAATTTTACTTAAATCTGTTCGAAAATAAATAATTAAAATATTTTAAGTTAATGATTTATCACTCTTTTAGATAATTGAAAGCACAAATGATTAGTTATCTATCTTATAATGCATTTTTTTTGTTATGTAATTTATGCAGAAAAATGGATAAATGGAAATAATGTTTTTTATCATTTTTTACTATTGACACACACACATACACATGTACACACGCACAAATACACACACATATATATATGTGTATATATATATACATTATTTTTACTAAGTATTTTTTCAGATATCTATAAAATTTCTTCAAAATACTTGTATCTGTCACTATGGCTGTTAAAATGATTTTATATAATTGCCATTCTACAAACTATTAATAGTAAGTCCCATATGTGTCATATCTTGAATAAATTATATACGTACTAGATATTTACATAATGCTAGCTAAAACCTGCTGGTTATTACAGAAAATTATATTTGAATTATTTTATAGGCTCAGTCAACCACCATTGTGAGAGTATATGTTTGTTCAATATTATGATACATATTTACTAGAATGGAAGAAGATACCAGTTGTGATGTTAATTTTGTTACTTAACTACAATTTAATAAATAATATAAAAGATATAAAAGCCTATATAAAAGATACCCTGTTAACTAACTGGTACAGTTTAAAATGCTTCTACATTGTTATATCTTTGCAAGTAAGTCATTGAATGCTATGAAAACCATTCAACAATTCTTCTAAGGAAATTTTATCAAGTGATAATTCTTT
Source organism: Latrodectus hesperus (assembly GCA_037975125.1). NCBI lineage: Eukaryota > Metazoa > Arthropoda > Arachnida > Araneae > Theridiidae > Latrodectus > Latrodectus hesperus. The sequence continues at coordinate 75,717,817 of CM075861.1, forward strand.
ATTATATTGTGACATAATCGTCTTATCATTATATTATTCTACTAAAAATGTTACCATTTTTATGTTCTTATGTTTCATAAAAATATAAATTGTGCTTTTTCTTTAATTTTTATACAGGACTGGTCCATATCTTTGTGGTCATTTGCATACATTTGGAGGTATGGTGCCACAAATGTACACTTTACAGTCAACTGGAGTTTTAGAGCTTGAATTGGCAGATTGGAAAGATCAAAGGAAGTAAGTAATTTCTTGGTGTTACTTTTATAACTAATAGATTTAAAGAGAGAGAAATCATTAGATTTTTACTGCCCTGAAAAAACTTTTTATCAGCATCTTTTTCTATTACTTTTTATACAGAAAACTTATAAAAAATGGAATATTGATTATTTTCTAGAACAATTTCTTTAATTATTATTTTTTTCTTTAATTCTTTAACTATTATTTTAAAATTACATTTGCCCACCACTGCTGCAAAATATCATTTGCTGTTAGTGATTTTATAAGTTACTTTTAAAGAAACATCAATTGAGTACCCAGAAATTTAATTTTCAAGGATTCCAGTTTATCATTGATTTCTAAACATCAGCCTTATCAAAAATGAAATAGTAAAATAAAATGCAAAAGTATATAATTAATGTTAGATAAATTAATCTTTCAATAATAATATTTTTTGACTAAAACTAAAGTAGAATTTTAGTTTTTATAAACAAAAATGTTATCTAAGTTTTTAAGTATTGTTTTTATTCTCATGATTACTAAACCTGTATATACTTTATGTAGGTATCGAATCTGCGCAATAGATCATGGAATTTTTTCTTTTGTTGATAATCACATGGACAGCTGGCCTGTAATACTTGTGACTAACCCAAAAAATGCCATGATGACAATGCCTGCCATTGAACCATTATATCGAATGTTGAAATCCACTCATATAAGGTTTGCATTATTTTAAGTTATTTATTGTTTTTATAAAAATAAATGAAATAAATATTTCGATTTTTTTTTCATATTATTTTAAGAATATAATTAGGTAATGAAAAAATAAGGAAATTAAAATATTAAGATTTATTTTCTTATCATTTTTACAATTCAAATTTAATTTTATTTCTGCAATAGAATGTACAAATTAATAATTTTTTAATGTCTAGAAAATATACACATATTGTTAAAAATATGATATATATTGTTTACAAACATATTAGGGAGCTTTTAACGTAGAATAATAAATTTATTTCAAAGCAGGATCAGAATTTTAAGCTTATTTCTTATTTAAAATTAGGAATTTTGATTTACTTTGAAAGTTACATGTTGAAAATTAGATTTTTTAACTGGTGCATATTCTTGTCTTTTAAATTGAGATTTAATTTTGATTTAAAATTAAAATAAGTTTTTAAATTGTATATATTACACATTTGAGATTAAGAAATCCATAATTTATGTTCTAGTATATTAAGTATCTTTATCTCATTCAATAGGAATTTGTCTTTAGCAGAAAAATAGACTTTTAAAATTTTAAGCATTTTTGTTTCATTGGCAATACATTTTTTAGAAATGGGGTTCAACATTTGTTGGCTCAATTTTTGGTGGAAATAGAGCATATTTTATCTTAAATTTTAAAGCACTATTTATTTTATTAGGTTAACAATCGAGAAGATATTTAATACTGAGTAAATAAAAAGAAATTCACAAAAGCTTCAGTAATTTCTGTTTTTAAATTATCAAAATTTTTAAAGAAATAATAATTAATATTGCACTATAATGTGCGTTAATATTTATTAGTATGTTATGATATATAATTTTATAGCATTATGTAAAACAAGAAACCAATTTTAAGAAATTCTTTTTTATTTTGATTTTGGTATTACCTTGTCCAAAAACATAATTCTATTTTCAATTGTAAAAGAGCCTTCTTTACCCTCCTGCCAGAAAAGATTGAAGGAAGATGTTACTTCTTAGCATTAGAGAGTTCACCATAATAAATATTCTCCAATATATCACTATAGAATGCCTTGTTTTCGATGAAAATAGTGAATGGATTTTCTATAAGTTCTCCATTAATCTATATACTATTGTTTTCTTCATTCTTTAGTTCTTTGTATCAGTCTTAAAAATATAAGTATATGGATCATTTTGCTAGCTATTATTTTTGCTTACAGGTTTTTTTTTCTTAAACGATATAGTTTTAAAAATATAAATCATTTAAAGACAGTTTACCATGTATATATTTTTTCTGTAAAATATCATCTCAAAAAATTTTCTTCTTTAAAGTTGTTTTGGCGATCATTTGTTAATTCTTTGTATCATATTTCAAAAGGAGTGGAATTTTAATTGTGGTGATATTTGTTTAGGAATTTCTATTTTTTAAATAATTTCATTTTTTACAAATATTAATCATTTAAAAATTTATTTTGTATGAAGTGATTGTGTGAAATACATTTCTTTTGCATTTTATTTGACAGTAATGCCTGTTTGATTTATGCATTCACTTTTTAGCATAAAAACTCCATAAATTAAAAAATTTTTAAGAGTGACATTTAAAATTAATCAAAAGTCAATTTATTCAAAAATTGGCTTGTTAACTTATATATAGATTTTATTTCCAAAGTAAATTTTAAAAATTCTACACTTGCAAAGCACATTTATGTTAAGATTTTTCCAGTTTCTAAAATTATTGGTTAAGAGAAATTTTTTTTATAAATAAATGATAATTTTCCTTTATCTTTTTAATATTTAAATGTTTTTAAAAATATGCTTTTAAGGTAGTCAAATTTGATTGACCATAAAGTAATTTATGTGTACATAAATATTTGAATGAATTATAAAATTGTTTATTAAAAAAGATGTGATGTTATAAAAATTGTAAATAGATATTGTGAGTACAGATACTATTACTTATAAGTTAAATTATTTATATTACTAAAGTTTTTTGTAATTTTGTTAGTAATATTTAGTATTTTAACTTTTTAATAAACGTTTTCAAATTTCTTATCAGTATAAAAATGATGCTAACTTGTATGAAGAAAATTTGTGGAATGAATATAAATTTTTTTGATAAAGAGTAATTATGTTAATTATTTATAATATTGTTTTTTAGCAGAACATATTAAAAATTTGCAGCTTTTTTATCATTTTATCTGTACATTGTTTTATATTGTTGACATTTCTTGCTTTGGAAGATATATTTTATAAAATTATTTAAAAAAATGTTTTAAAAATGAAACTGTTTACACAAGTTCTATTAATTATTGCAACTATTATTATGTAATATAAATACTTATACTTGGAATTGCATATTTTGTATAAAATACAGTGGAATTTGGATAATTCGAAGCTCAAGGGACCACTGCAAAACTTCGAATTATCCAAGTTTTCGAAATTTCGATTTTTTTTTAATTTACTCTATGTGACTATATGCAATTAAATACTGGTATTAAAAGAGTAAAATTGGTATGCATTTCACTAATACAACCATCAGGTTGAAACGATGTTTATTACAATAAAATACGAATGCACTCTGAATTACAATTTTGGAAAATATTGCGATATTTTAGATTGTTTTAAAGCGCTCAACTGATTTTTTTTAACAAAGTCTTCGAGAATATTTATGAATTGAAAGATAGCTTGACTTACGTTACATTGTCCTTCTGCATAGCGACGATATTCCACTAAATGAAAAACTGCATCACATGAAGTTGGAATCGGCCTTTCTTCAACATCATTAGCTTCTTTGGGGTCATTATCGTTCTCTGTTGCATCGCTTTTGTTGTTTAGAACTTCAGATAGAATTTCTTTGTCGGATAGTTCTCCACATATTTCTACACTTTCATCAATGTTAACGTAATCATGAAAAGGCATTTCGTTTTCCCTTGCATCTGGTTGAGGTAGATCTTCAAAAATCTTGCCGGGGCTCGTGTTTTCCTTAATAAACCCTGCTTTTCGGAAACAATTCGCAATTGTTTCTTCGCTGACTTTCGACCATGCATTCTAGCACATTCTTGCTGCATCATTCTTGCTGCATTGAGGACAGATATGTTGGGCTTTTTGGAAGAATCAGTTAGAAGATGTCGTACGACAAGGCATCGATAGAAATGTTTGAAGTTTTTGATAATGCCCTGATCCATTGGTTGCACTATTGAGGTCATGTTTGGTGGAAAAAAAATAACCTTTACATTTTCCATTGCAGGGATCGACTTATGTGCTGTGCAGTTATCAATGAATTTTTCTTTTTTCTCTTCAATCAAAGAAAAATTGCCGTGCAGGAGAATTTTTCTTTTTTCTTTTGGTACGTGTGGTCGAGCTCTAACAGCCAATCCTTGAAAAGTCTGCAGTCATCCAAGCTTTTGTGTTTGCCCTGTATTCCACTGGCTTTGTTTTCATGTTCTTGAAACATCTTGGATTGGCAGATCTTCCAATCATAAGTAAAGGAAGCTTTTCAGTCCCATTCATATTGGATCCCACTAGTAATGTTACACGTTCTTTGCTGTTTTTGCCACCACTGCATTTGTCTCCCTTAAATGCTAGAGTTTTGTCCGGCGTACACTTAAAGAATAGTCCAGTTTCATCGACATTGAAAATGTCACTTACCGGTGTATCTTTTATGATTTGCAAAAGTCTGTCCGCCCATTCATTGGCTGACTTCTCGTCTACACTTGCACTTTCACCACACACAGTTTTGAATGAAATTCCATTTCTTTCCTTGAATCCATCCAGCCAACCTGAGCTAGCTTTGAAGTTGTTGTTTCCCATGATGGAAGAAAATTCTTCTGCCTTAGCGCGTAGAAGAGTTCCATTCAGAGGGATGTTTCTGTCTCTCGATTGTTTAAACCATTTTAATACACATTCATCGAGATCTGGATTGTCTGCATCTCTTGCACTTTTCCTTTTTCCGTTTACACTAGAACAACTGCTTAGAATTTTTTCCTTATTTTTCAAAAAAGTTGAAAGAGTATTTGCCGCTATTCCGTACTCTTTTGCATTTTTCTTTCTTAAACCTTTTTCAACTTCACAGATGACGGAAATTTTTTGTTCCAAAGTTAAGGTCTTGTAGGGAACGCGTGGTTTAATCAATGACATGCTTGCTGTTCTGAAGTTTCAAGTGAAATGAAGACTAAAAGTTGCCACACACGAAAGAAAAAACATGTGACCACTACAGGTTTCTTGGAAAACAGGTGCATGCAACGTTAAACGCCTGTCGTACAAAAGAGGGGTTAACAGTGCAGTCCAGTCACACTAATTTTCTCCCATTCTTTCCTCCTGCCCTCAACAATCTTCCTCCCCCTTAATCCTGTACTCTTAGCCTGTAGTGCGTCTCCCCTCCCTCTCAGAAAATACGGAAAACCTGAAAAAATTACTGCATTGACAGTGTATTTCTTCTGGAGTAAAACTTCGAATTAAGGAAGTTGGACTTCAAATTATCCACGATATTTTAACACTAGTTTAATAATAAGTTTCAAGGGACCAAGAGAAAACTTCGAATTATCCACGAATTCGAATTAAAGAAGTTCGAATTATCCAAGTTCCACTGTATATGGAAAAAAACAGTAAATATAAAAACTATCATAATTTTGGTTCAAGTTCTTTTATTTGAATTCAGGAGACATTTAATTTGTAGATCTTATGTTAATTTATATAGTTGTCACACATTGTGTACAACAATGAGATTGTTTCTTAATTAAGTGATCAGTGTTGAAAAAAATTAAAACACATTATCTATAAGGAAATCTAGATTTACGGAGAAATCAACATGGAATCTGAAATGGAAATTCAATGAATTCTATATAAATTTTAGTAAAGACAAGATTTGGTAACAGATTCATCAAATAAAAATTGTGTACTTTTAAATAAAATAAATTAAGAATTTATTTAAGAGTTTCAATATTAATGAAAAATAATGAGTAAACAAAGAAAGCTTGATAATGAATATAAGCCTTAAAAATTTAAATAAGAGTTATTTTCAGGTTTTTAATTTTCCAAATTAGTATTTCTTTAATTGCTAAGAATTTTTAAGTACCCATATGATATGCAATCACAACTTTTTCTAAAATTTTTGCTGTTATGATTTTTTTCATAAGTTAATTTTTTAGAGGCCCCTATAGCCAAGTTATAGGGCAGGTCTTTTCACAGAGAAAGGTCTGATGTTCGATCCCGTTTGGTCTGAGTTTGCACTTATATTTTCAGCATGTAAGATTATTTGAGGTGGATGTTTGGGAGCTTTCCTCACTTTCAACATGGAATATGGTTCATTATCTCTGAAAATTTTCCCTGGAAAGTAATTATGGGATGGACCTTAAAAAGTGCTTTACAAAAGCTTTAGGCTGTTTGGCAATTCACAATTTAATGCCAGAATTCATTATTTCAGAAAATTAAATCTTTGGATTAGACATGACTTTCAAAAATTTAAAGTTATTAATTTCAGTTGATAGGTCTTGATAAGTCTAGTATATTTTCAATAGCATATTATGAAAGTTTTGAAGAAATACTGAAGTTTATTTTAATGTTTCAACATTTTTACAAGGAAGAAGTTGAAGATTAATTTCTATTGTGATTTAAAAGCTGTAAATTTGGTCTGTTGTGTAATGAAAAGATTTTATTTTCTGCTAAATTTAGTTTCATTTTTGTTTTAATTTATTTTTTTTATTAGAAAAAATGATTATGTTGAAAAAAAATCATATAATGTTTCTTTCTGTCTCATTGATAATTTTAATGCTATTTAGTCATTATTTTTTATTCAAGAAATCTTTGTATTTTAATAATATTCTCTGAGAATTTGTCTTAATTATTTGATTCTTAATTTAAGGTGTGTTAAAAAAGACATTTGCTTATATTTTTTAATTATTTTTATTTCATTTTTTTTAAATTAGAGTTTTGATATTTTCTCCTGACCCAATTCAAATTGCTAAAGTGAAAATTGATGATGAAGAATGGAGAGAATTGAATACTACTCAGCCTCCATTGTTTGTTTCCTTTTGGGAGCCTCTTAAATACATGGAAGGACTTCATGAATTGACTGTCTATGCAAAGGTATTTTCTTAGAAATGAATTTTTGTTTTCACCTCTATTTGTATCTTGTTAACATGAGGATTTATTGTTACTATTTATATTTATTTTAATTGTTGTTAAACATTCATAAATATATTACAGGTTTGAAAAAACAAACATAGTTTTTACTGTGGGAAATCAAAAAAACAAAATATGATAATTTGAAAAATAATAAAATTCAATGGTACCATCTTAAGTCATAAAATTATTATGATTTTATTTTAAATAAGCTATATATAGTTATTGGAGAACTAAGATTCTAAACTTTTTTAATGGAATCAATATTATTTGGTAGTTATCATTAGTGTATTCTATTTTATTTTAGACATTTTGCACACTTTTATGCATATCAGTTTATTTAATAGTTATCATTTAAAGTTGAGAACTTAAATTTTCCAACATTTCATTAGAAAAATCAACTGTTTCTTAACTATATGAATTTGATTTCAAATTATAAATTTATAATTAAAATTTTATATCCTTATAATTGAAATGCTTAGAAACAATGCATTTTATCCAGAATATATAGATAAATCAAAATTTTTATATAGTATTTTTGCATTTTTATTATATGTAAGGAGTATAATTTTAAAAATGTAACTTTTTATTAGGATAAAAATGGAAGGGAAAGCACTTACAGTCATCAGTTTTCATTAGATGGAACAAGACCTAAATTCCCTCTTGGAGCTAGAATAGTTTTAATGGGACACATATCAGTGGTATTTAAACTTAAATATTAATTTTATTGAAATAACTTTTATGATTTAATTTTTTGATTGTAATAGCTTATAAAATTCACTTTTTTTAGGGTCAAGTTATATTTGGAAATACTTTGTTATTGACCTTATTGCCACTCTGCATTTTAAAAATTCTTCTATGCTTTGGAAAAGGTAAATTTTTATTAATTTTTCTATTTCTTAAATTATATACTATGGTTGTCAAAGCCATTATGCCCTGGTTAGTTGAGACATTCATTATTATTGCAAAATTGCGAGTTTGAATCCTAACCCAACCGAAGATCTGATGTGTTTACTAATGTGGTTGGGGCATATGAAGCCCAGCCACATTAGCAAACACATGATTACAATGTCCTCCTGGTGAAGTGATACTTTTAAGGTTGACAGGTCAAGACTAGGGGTCAAGACTAGGGGTCTTCTGCTTGGTCCCTACTTCTAAATTATGAAGATTCACTTTTGGAACTATGATGGCACACCTACTGATGTTTCACATCTATGGTGTTATCACTTCTGGCCCCTGTAGTGCTGAAAGATGAAAATCATAGTATCTAGGCTTTATAGAACAACACTATGACAATCATTAATAAAGATTAGCATATTAGTTATAGGGTAAATAATATATTAATTATGAAGTAAATATGGCAAAATGAGTATGTTCATAAGTTGATTAATAATTTATAGAAATATACTTTTTGACTTTTAAGTGATAACTTGTATCTCATAAGATCCTATCCAATAATAAATTCTTAACTTACATTATGTCTGAGAATTTTAGATCTTGTGGTATAAAATGCAGCACATACTGTATTATGTGATAGTTCTTTCTAAAGAAAAAAAATCATCTAGAAGCTTGTAAAAAGGTAAACCAGGTGTTAATGTAAAGGATCATGAAGTTAATAACAAGAAAATGATTGGATAAATTTAACACTTTCCTCTGTATGTGAGGGATTTTTTAAATCTGTACAAAAAACAGAGTGAAGTAATAGAAATATATGTGTAAGACCTACTTTTGCAAAAAAAAAAAAAAAAAAAAATCTTTATTACGTGACTGTATAAAATAAAACTTGTTGTATTAATATATCTGTGTTCTGTTGAATACTTTTAAATTTTGGATGTATAGTATTATAAAATTTATAAAAAAAGGAGTATACCCATCACTAATTATAAACTGAAATTCTCAAAATATGTTTTATATTTAAGTTTAAATGAATAATAATAGGGCTGGCCAAGGTCAACTAAGTCTCATCCCTTCAGTGGATTGATAAAATGAGTACTAAGCATGCTTGGGAACTAAATACATGGGACTTTCATGTTAAGCTGATCATCTAACTAGGTCATATGTTTCACATCCCACGGCCCTCTGTCAGAAAAACAGATATGGACACTGTAAGCTTTGGCCCCTATATGGGTTGTGCCACATTTAATTGAGTGCTTAAATAAACTTGAGTGCAGAATTAGAGTTTGAAAACATAATCTATTAAAATCATAATTTAAGTTTTTAAAATTTATACTGCAATAATTTTATCAAAATACATATTTTTTATTTTATATGAATAATATCCACAAGATGCTTGTTTTATTAATGAATTAAGAAAAAATTTTTTTTATATAACATGTGAATATTTTTAACTGATAGAAAATAACAATTGATAAAATAAATGTTTTCATATTGAAATTTAATTTTATGTCTTTTATTTTTACCTTTTTAAAACTCTAGTTAATTTTAAAATTTAAGATTATTATATTGTATTAAATTTTTATAAATTATTGGGATTTATTGTTTAATTATTTTAATCTTTGCATCTCTTAATTAATGGATGGAATTATTATTAAGGAAACTGAATTTTCTATTTTAACTAGCAGTCAAATTTGAAGTGATAACTTTATGTAGATGATTTAAAAGGCATGTTTTTAATTTCGGTTTATACTTTAAAAATTCAAGATTTTCTTTAATCAAAAATTTTTATTTTCTTTGGGTTTAAGATTGTAGCTCCAGTTTTTAGTTGTTCTTTTGACATCCATTTAACAAATTTCTCGTGATTTACTGCTTATAAAAGGATTTCTTGAATTTTGAATTAATTAGTCAAATATCGATTTATTCTGTAGTATGTATTGTTAGGTATTTCTTTTTTCTTACTCCTTTCTTCTTTGCTTATTTCAGTAAATTTTTCTTTTGAATGTATAAGAAAATAAGTGAATAGTCATAGAATCTAAAACTGTTTCCAGAAAAAATATAAAATTGAGTATTAAATATTTTTAATTCAGGCGAAATATAAAACAACGAGTCATTAAAATGTTTTAATTATACGCACAATTTACATCCACCTTAGAATTTAATATTTAAGCATTATTATTGCTATTCCATATTCTAAACAAACTTTTAAATGATGGTTGTTTTAAATAACATTTCAAATATGATTCATTTTTAAAATAGGTTGCATATATTATTTAAAATAATTAACTTTTTAGTTCATTTGTTTTGGGGTTCATTTTTTGTATGTTATTTGCAATGAGAAAGTTGTATTTTGCTGTAAATATTACTCAAAATAGAAAAAAGAGAATATTAAAAAAGTAGAAAATATTACTTTACTTAGATGTTTAAATTAATTACAAAAATGAAGTAAATCATGTGGTGCATATTTTTTAAGCATATTATTTTGAATGAAATGTATTTTTTTAAATATGTCCTTAATTTATTTACATAGGTTTAAAATTTGTTAACAATTTATAGAAATATGTTTTTTTTAAATTCTGATTATTAAATGATAAGTGTTATTTATTATTTTAAATGCTTTAACCATTATATAATAAAATTAAACAGTTTTTAATATTTTTTCTATAAACATTAATTTTGTGTATAATTATACATTTAGAAAACTTTTAAGTGCTCTTTATAGTGCAACAAATTTCAGGAAATTCTTATTTTTAATGTTAAAAATTTGTAATTGAATTAATTTTGAAATATGTGTATGTCATGGTTTTGAGTTTAATTTAGTATTTTATTTATATATTTTTCTATTGTAGTAATGAATTATTTTTCTTTCTCTATTTGAAATATTTTGATTGTATGTTTAGTTAGTTGTCTATTCAAATATTACTCTATATTTATTATTGTATTATAGATGTCTTAAAAATGAATATTCAAGACTGATACATTTTCATAGAATGAAGACATAAATATAATCACCAATGTATATATATTATCTTAAAATATAATTATTTATAGATTATTATTTAATTTACTTTATCTGGATATGATATCTTACATAACAAAATGCTCTTTTATTTTTGAAATGTTTATAATTTTTAAATAAAATTTGCTAATAATTTATTTTAATTTGACTTTCAGGAGAAGTAATAAAAGCAAAGTCTGAATATAATGTTCTTCGAAGATGGGTTTTTAAATTAAGTCTTTTATCTAGCATTGATGTTGTATTTTGGCCTGTTGTGTTAGGAGCTCTTTATGTTGCCATTGGTAAGAGATTTTTCTTTTTTACTGTAATTATATATAACATTCTGTAATTCATTCTAAATTATTAAAAATGTGATGTCTCAATAAATATAAGTTTAGGTATTCAAAGTGGATGGTAAATTTGAGGTTCTCTGAATTTTTCTATGTATATTTTTATCATGAAATATGCTGATAATTTGTACACTCAATGATTCAAAATAGTTTTCAATCTATTACTACAAATTAGCGAACTTGTGAGATCGAATCCCAACTCAGATTTGGATTATTGTAGTTGTTCAGAATCTACTTTAAACTGTTGGATCTGTCATGTGCAAAAATTGATTTTGCAGCAACAAGCAAACGAAATTTATACTGAACTTACTTATAATTGTTGATGAAATATTCCTCTGCTCTTATAAATAAAAATCTTTGTGTCTTATTAAATCAGATATAAAAAATATTTGAGTGAAATTTTTGATGTCTTAATTTCTTAGATAACTTCGATTGAAGATCCATATAATACTGCTAAAATTTAAATTGTCAAATTTTATATTTTTTCATGTTTAAAAAATCGATTTAAATTTTCAAATTATTATTATCAATGGAAATAAGCAAAATCTTTCAGAACATTAAGAAATATATTTTTAATTTTTGCGCTTTACAAATAATTTTATTTTTATTGTAATAATTATCATTAATGAAAATAACTATTTTTAATTTTCCAGGACCTTGGTTTGTTGGTTACATTATCGACTCACATATTGGTGTTTGTTTTGTTTGGGGCATATTTTTAGGTGGAACATTTCTTCCTGGAGGATTGACATATTTTGCTGGAACTGTATTTGTAAGTTCATCCAAGGTTCCCTTCTTTTTACATTACACCTCTGTAAATTTTATAAAAATTTTAAAAAGATAACTTATAAATTATTATTATTAAATAAAAATTATATCTTGAACTTAAATTAATCACATGAATTGAAGTAACATTTTTTGAGGATAATTTGCTTCATCTACAGTTACTTAATTACTTCAGTAATTGGCTTTTAAATGTAACTGTTTTAATTTTTTATTTTATTATTTATTTTTGTATGTATATTTTTTGTTAACTTACCTTGAAAAACCCTCTATAATTGTTCCCTCATGGATAACTAATTGTTAGATTTACTATGCATACTCAGAAGTCAAGATAATTTTTTTTTCTGGAAAAATTGCAAGCAAAAGGTTTCTTTTATAGTTTTTATCACAGTTGATCACATATAACATCATTAATGTTGTAGTGTAGCACATTTGTTTAACATCTTTCATTTTTGCAAACATGCTGTAAATTAGAATGAAAATAACATGCTTACTTTTGTTATTCTCATAATTTTTAAGCATTGTTTTTACAATTTTTTTTCAGTATAAATATTAAAACGATTTATTTTCACCGAAATTTCCTTGACAAAGGCTTATTTTGAAAGCTGTTTTGTTTTCTGAATTTTTTTTGAATTTTGAAAGAAGTTTGAATTTTTATCTTATGAAATTTTTAAATTGTTATTTTACATCATAGATTACTTTTTTAATCATTCATTAGGTTTTTAATTTTAAAATTCAATATTAATTTTCTGTTTTCATATATGATTTTAGATTTTGGTATTTTTTATTGATGGAACTTTATAATATCAGCAAATGTTTAATGGTGATTAGAGAGCGAGAGAGTTTAATAAGGTTAATATGCAGTTGGATGATTGATATGCATATTGTTATATTCAAGTATAATATAAATTTAAATTTTTTCATGATTCATGTACTATATTTATAATTTTTAGTATATAATTTATTTAAAAGTTCAAAATGAAGTCTAACTATATTTGCATGCTTCATATATTTATTGTATGATTATGATTTGGTATACAATTTATTTCAATGTTATATTTTTATAATCATATACATTATAATATTTATTCCTGGCTAATTTTTTGATTAGTAGTGTCTTCTATACATCTTGTGTTTAGAATTTTTTTGATGTACAGAATATAATAAAACCTGGCACACTCTTAATATATATGCAGTATTCCTTTTTAATTTTGCAGATTTTTTTACCTCTAAAATTAAAAATTTTTTTATGTACTACAAGTAATTTTCATGTCTAAATTTAAGTAAAATCTTTATTGTTTAATCCGAAAATAGAATTAAATTTGTTTGAATTTTAAGAAATTACCAGACTATTTTCTTAAAATTTATTTAAAACATAAAATAAAAACTGCTTTTTAAGTTTGGGGAGAGTATAATTAGGTGTATCAAGTTATTAATAAAAATGCATCTATTGGATCATTTATCTTTATTTTTATATAGTTTGGTTACTTTAACGACCATAACACATTATGGTGTTGATATAATACAAATTTTCATAATCTTGTAATTGAACAATTTAAGAAGCAGATACTGTTATTAGATATAAAGTAAAAAATAACTTATTTTCACCAACCATCAAAAATTTCCCATTCATTAGATTTGGCCACTTATTCTCCATCAATTCTACTTTTGTTGAATTTCAATAATAAAAATTATTTGCATAACAGTCATAACATTCTTCCAATAATAACCAAATTGGTATAAATAGACCACAAGTTTTTTTATTTCTCTTACTTTTACTGCTATATAAGTTAAGCACACTTCATTCAATTAGCTGCGATTACTTACAATATAGTCTAAAGTGAAAACATTTCATCAATGACTTTTTGTAAAGAATCACCAATTTTAGATGCTGCTAAAAGCACAAATTCCAAGCGCTTTTTGATACCTCAGTAGCATGATGAATCAGAGTGAAATAATGAGTCAAGTATCATTCAGAAAATAGAAAAGAAAATGTAGACTATTTATTTGGGGGTGTCCCACCACAGAAAACCTTAGAAAACTTTGCTAAAAGTCAATGTTTTCGACCATCAAGTATGATGAAGTAGTTATCATACTGAAAGTATGATGAGGAAAAGAACTTTTGATATAACAATTCATCACATCAACTTCTAGCAAAAGCATTTTATGGTTCATATCAGGATTTCTGTATCCCTATTATTACAAATGGGATCTGTCACATATTTGTTTATATATGATTGCCACTCTTATGGGAGAAACTTTTGCTAGCTTATCTAGACCAATCTCTTTTCTTAAATTTCTTGGAATCAAAAAGCAAGCTGATAAATAAACCAATAACTTTTCATGACAAAGTGATACACCATATAACTGCATTTTCTCAATGCTAGTACTGCAAAGAACACTGTCCCAAACTAAAAATATAATTTCAAGACTAGAAGGTAATTATGACATTTTCTCCTCTTTGCCATGATTCTTTTAAGACATTCTTATTCTACTCAATAGAATATGGAAGGAACATTGCATTTTCTGGAGTAAAGCAGTAGTTATTCCAATTTTGAAACTGGGAAAAGATTCCATTAATCCACAGAACTGCCATTCAATTCCACTAATGAGTTATCCTGTTAAAACTTTTGAGCGCATGATCAATGCCCATCTTGTTTATGTACATGACGATAGTCAGTATGTATCACCTTATAAAAATGGATGTAGAAATGTAGTCCCACTTTTTTTGAGCAACATTTTATATTTAGAGACACAAATAAGGAATGCCTTTTTGTAAAAATATCATTTGGTATCAACCTATGATCATACATGATATTTACCTATGATCATACATGATTTTTCTTACATCAAAAATGATATTTTTTTGTAAAATTTTTCTGAAGAAATTTACCTATTTTTATGCATTTTATGTACTTTTTAAATTTTTACATCTTTTCGATATTCTTTTTCATATCTCTATCAGTTTTACCAATATACAGATAGCATGAGTGTGATAATGCATTTAAAGTATTTTAATGACAAATGTTTTAGTTATTTTCAAAATATTATGTATTCTAATACTGTTGAAGAATAATGAGAATTTGACTTCTGGTTTTATTGATTCATATCATGTTGGTGTTGAAATTGCAGACTATTCTGTTAAAAAGGTTATTTACTTTTTATGTACAGTAGGAAGAATTTGACATGTGTCAGATCTGCTTAATCCAATCTGAGGGTGCTGCTCAGGAAGTGTCTGAATTATTATTTTCAATATTTTTATCTGCACCATTCTTCGTGCATTACAACCATCTATCCATGAAACATATGCTGACGCTTTGCAAATCTATTCAATTTCCACCATGTAATTAATTAAAGACCAATTGCAAACTGCAATGAATAATCTGGTTGCATGGTATAATGAAAACAGATACACTTTATCATTTTGCTGTAATAATTGTATGCAATTGTAGGAAAATTGGAGCTCATCCTGATTCAAAAACTAAAATATCAAGCACATTGTAATTAATCAGATTTTTTCTCTTTTTGTCAAAGACAAAAAAAGGAAAAATCTTATTAATTACAATGTGTTTGATATTTTAGTTTTTTCAAAGACTTCTTACTACATATCTTAGAATTGCACAATTGGGATTAAAGGTCACTGAATGTTCTCAAAATGTTTTGTAACTCCTCTTGGGATGCAGATTGTAAAGAATTATTTTATGTTTTTTAATCTATAAATCTATCTTTAATTGTGACTATTTTAGTGCATTTAATGGATCATCTAGTAATCTGTATTATATAAATCAAATGCTTTACATTACTCAACTTTCCGAGTCTGGAAGAAGTTTTGAATGCTCTAGAACAATCATAGCCTTTTGCGATATGTAATCAACTGCCTCTTGATTTGAGGTGTAAGCAGTTGTCTTTACATTATTATTTTAAAAAGCTATCTACTTCACATCACCCTTTGAAGTTTGTTATTTACTTCTCTATAAGGAGATCTATAATGCACTGTTATTTAACATATTATCATTTTACAAATATACAAACTCACATCTTGTTTTATTGCACATCATTTTGTCCTCACGTTTTGTTGTTTTTAACATATCATCTTAGTTTCCCAATTTACAACTCAAAATTACTGATATTTTGAAAAAATCCTAATGTCAGTTTAATCAATCCATTTGTAAATGTAATAAATCATCCATATCTCCTTTTATTTTGGAATAGTTTTCTCTTATACTCTTTATCTGTATTTCTCCTACATTCCTATATTTTCAAATAGTTTAAAATCAACAAGTCATATTTGTTTTGGTACAGTTGAAAATACAATTTTACATTTAAGGGTTTATTGCATCATGTTCTGTGTACAGAGTGGAAGCTATTAGTATTACATATGCTCCCTGGGTTACTGATAAGGGTCTAATTAGCCTTCATGGGCAAAAAGTAATCTCTGTGTGAGTAACTAAACACATTTTGTGCTGATAAGATCCAGTTGCCATGGAAAATTTTATACAGATGGCATGAATATGATAATACAATTAGAAACATTTTAATGACAAATGTTGTAGTTATTTTGGAAATATTAAATATTCTAAATATGTTGAAGAAAATAATTTGACATCTTGTTTTATTGGTCGAAGTCATATTGGCAATGAAATTGTAGACAATTCTGATAATACTACTTACTTTTTCCATAAAGCATTAGTACATTTTGACATTTAGACAAATCAAAAATTTTATTTCCTTGTACTGGATAACATTTGTAGATGGGTAACAAGTTATAAATCTTCTTGTATTCTTTTCCAATCAAGAGTTAATGTAAAGCTTACAATCCTTTGCACTGGACATACTCTATATATACATCAGTATTTATTCTAATTTGAAAGCTCCAATTTTTGTTGTGTATATAATGAACTG
The DNA here is from genome assembly GCA_037975125.1 of Latrodectus hesperus. Taxonomy (NCBI): domain Eukaryota; kingdom Metazoa; phylum Arthropoda; class Arachnida; order Araneae; family Theridiidae; genus Latrodectus; species Latrodectus hesperus. The sequence goes on from CM075861.1 coordinate 75,734,800, forward strand.
TATTCGATGTATCATATTTTAATTTATTTATCTGAATTTCAATGATTCCCATTTAGTATTTTTAATAGCGAAATTTTAGGTTTTTTAGGTTTAATTGGGTTAAAACCACAAAAATTTGTTTTCATTTCAATTTGCACTTGTTGTTTTTTTAATTTTAACTTTTATCCATTATAATGAATAAATTTGTATTGAACATTTTAATGTATTTTTCCTTTAATACATTTGATTAGCCATTCATCACAGAGCTTCCCTTTCTAGTTTTAAATTTTAAATACTGTACAATATTGATTTGCTTAATATTCAACTCATCAAGCTAGTGGCAGAGTGATTAGCTTTCTAGGTTTCTGTTCAAAAGTTTATAGGTTTGATTCCCACCTCAGAATGTCTATAGTGGTTTTGAATCCACTTTTAACTGTATGTTTCAATCTAATTAGTCTTGTGCAAAAAATGTCAAAAAAATGAATGACTAACAAACCAAACCATTATTGAAGTTTGTGCCAATAATCTTCACAAAGTCATTCAATTGAAATAAAGTGAAAAGAGTAATTTTCCACTTAGAATTAGTATTGAATTTTTTTAATTTAATATTTTATTTAAAATCTGAAGAGATTAATATTTTTGTTAAAATTGTGATAACTTAAATAATGTTTTTAAGTTTTCTATACTTAAAATACATTTTTTTGCTTAATATTAATATATTTTGCAATGCATTGAATTCTTGTTTTTTCTTTTACAGCTCCTAACCTTTTACATCCCATTCATTTTGTGCCTTTCTCACTGCCTTTACTACCATTACAGAAGAGCCATGAATGTGGAACCAAAACCTTGCACCATATTTTGCTTATTTTCACGTCACATGTTGATGATGTTGTTTATTCTTTATGAGACCATGTGGGCTTTCATATATTTCTTCTCTTATGGCAGCTTGGCATTCTTTTTAGGCTTTACACATTCCTGGTCTATTATTATGGCACTTATTCTGTGGAGAGTAGTTGTAACTCTTCCGGAATCTAAAATGCACGCCATTGGGAAACGCCGACAAGTTGTTAGCACTCCTTTACTTCCAAATGAGAGTGTCAAAAGACTAGGTCTTCCGGCAGAGAATGTCACCAGTCTTAGTTGATGCAATTGTTCAGTGTTTTTGCTTATATGTTAAGCTTATCATTCCTAATTTTTCACACTTGAGTTTTGGTTTTAATTTTTTATCTCACAAACTTTATGCATTAAGTTTCCCTTTCATAAATTAATATGAAAGGAAGTTTTGTGTGCACTGTGGTATGTTTTGTTATTTTATTTCATTTTATTAAATGAAAATGTATTATTGTCTATAAGCATATTAACTTTGAATGAGTATTGTTGTTCATTTCAGAGATGAAGTTATTTGCAAATATAAAAGTTTTAATTTGACTATATTATTTGCATTTAGTTAGCCAATAAATAAAATTTAAAAAAAATAAACTATGTTCATAAAGGAAAAATATAACAGTAATATTTTTCTTTATGTATACAGTTTATTTTGTGAAATATAAGTTTTTAAAGGTATAATAAGAACTATCATACTTTAAAAATCATTACATTTGACAAATAATCCGTTTCTTTACACATATTTTTTTTAAATTTTAGGATTTAAATTATGGAATTATAGCAGAATATTATCAAAAAATTTTACAAATTAATTTACTGTTGGCTTAGTGCTAGTTTTTATTAAAGGATTTATTAATAATATAAATTGATATATTATTAATAAATCCTTTTAATTAATAATATATCAACTTATTAATTAAAAGGATTTATTGAAAATAGTTTTCTGAATCCATAGTTAGTAATTTGAATTTTTTATGTTACGTTCACAGTTTATTGTTAAAATAATAATAGAAGAGCTTTTCTTTAATATGACATTTTACTCATGTGATATTTTTCTTTATGTTTAAAACAAACAATAAGCATTCAAAATTTAATTCATTACTTAAAAATATGCAATCATGTGATTATTTACAAATGAGATTTTGTTTCTTAATATACAAATTTTACATTATTTATTATTATTATTACAAAAAGGAATCGCAAAATTTTTCATTAATTATTTCATGCTGTTTAATATTAAATTAGAAGGTATTTAAATGTATATATATATGTTCTTGATTCTCTTGTTTGTTTCAAAAATGTTTTTCTTTTTTATTTTTTTATTTTCAAAAATGTTTCAAATTATGTAATAATTCTTCAATGAGCAGGAAATAAATTAATTCACTCTGAAATGAAGGAGCAATATTTATTCTAAATATTCTTTTGTGATAATATTTTTTATGACTAATAAAACCGTTTAGAGGTTTGATTTTTTTTATTGTTATCTTTTTTTATAAAAATTTTAAGAAATTAAAATAAAAATTACAAAAGAAATCTGTGATCCATTATGTACAAATATATCTTTCAGATTTGGTTAATTTTTTTATTTATGTTATTTCAACTATATTTTTAGACAAAAGTTTTAAGAAAAATCGGCTTATTGGCTATTATTTATTTCCATGGTTAATACATTTATTATATACTATGTATATAAAATAATGCAATATTTATATTTATAAAATAAGCCTTCTACTCTAAAAATGTTATTTTTTACTTAAAGTTATGTTAGTGTTAATTGTAATATATAACAATGGAACTATTATTTGTTATAGTTTGTTCTGTTAATTTGAATTAATGTCCAAATTAGTTTATAAGTTTTACGTATTTATTATTTATATTATTTGCTTGTTTCTAAATGTAGCAAGTGGCATATATTTCTTTGTTAGTTTTTTGCTTATGAATCACTGTTTAATGAAATTAATTCTTGTGTTATATTTGTTACATATCATTATATAAAATTAGTATTTAGAATTCAGAACAGCAACACAATGTGTTCCTTGATGTTATCATTAGATGTTGCTGAATTCACAATTCATAATTAAATTTTATATAAAAATACAATTGTCTATTTATTGGTTAAAAATAATGAATTCAATTTATTACTATTTGAACATGAATCAAGAATATTTGAATTTTTTCCATGTCAATAGTTATTGCAGCTAGCATAATTTTAATAAATTGCAATATTAACTGTTGTTGAAATTGAAATTCTTTTGCAAAAAATGAAGCATTAATTGATATTGAAATGCACAAAATAATTATTATGCTAGTTTGTAATTTTCTTCAAAAAGTTTCTTTGGTTTGTATAAATGAAGTTTCTTCTTGCAGTTTATATATAATATATAAACATGTCCTAGGATAACATTTTATCAAAATTTTTTTCAAAATGTTCTAAATATGGTGTCAACTTTAACTAAGTAATTTAGAAATTCAGAATACAGTTTGAATTTTTAATAACACCATTTTATTATACTATTATTAATGAATAAATAAATTTGTTATGAAACAGGAAAGTTTTTAATTAATTTCAGTCAAATGTTTTGAGAAATCAAGTCTTTTAATTTTCTCTTTTGAATTTCTGAATTACAGTAACTGATTATATATTTATTGCTAAGAAATTTTTTTGCATGTGATAAACTCTGAAATTTAATGTATGTCATCTCTCTCCAAGTTTTGTCGCACAGTTTTATTTGTGGTGTTAGATTTCTGACAAACATGCTATGATGCTCAGTGTTTCTTATTTAATTGCTTGATAATATTTCTGTATTTTCTACAATATTTTGTAATTACAATTATAATCTTTCCATACTATCACCTTTTATTTAGGTAAATACTGAATGTTCAAGTTAAGGAAGTTTCTATTTAATAGTAGTGCATTTTGTGTGAATTAATAGGTAGATTTACATAACATAATTATCATACACATACAATATCATCTTGGCATACAAAGACTTAAGTAGAATGAGTTTTTTTTAAAACTATATGACATTTATATATTATACTTCGTATTAAATATTTCTACTTAATCAAATAGTGTAGCACTTTAAAGAATTGTACATTTTAATAAATTCATAAATATCCATGATATTGCATTCCTTTAAAAATGAATTATAATTGTAAAGCTCTTGTTTATTTTATGTTTAATGTAACAATAAAAAAATTTGAAATATATGCTGGTAAATATATTAAATATTCGAATACCAAAATAGCTTATAATCTATTATTTTTTTAACTGGGCTTTTTGAAATTGTAATCTTTGTCATTAAAGGGTAATATTGAATATTTTTGGTGCTAAATTTATATGAATATTCCAATATGAATTTTTCATAATTCATGTCATACTAAATATAATATTTAGAAACTTTAAAATATGATAAAATTTAAAAATATTGTGTCTTCCAAAATTTAAAGGAAATGTTTGATTATTGATATGTTGGTAAAATAAAAAATGCATTGGCCAGTATTTTATAATTCATGAAAAAAAATGATTATACAATGTTTAATTTCTTTGTATAAGGTAACTCGTAGAAATTGTAACAGAAGCAAAATTTTTTATCTCAATAAAAAATATTTCTATATTTATTAAAAGTTACAGACAATGGTTATATAATTTCAATATAAATACATTCATTCATATATATAATATATATTATATGTATGGATTTATATGTAACATATATATTCACACTCATGTATGTAAAATACTCATACTTTTAGGTGACAATTTCTGAAAATTGCAACATTGTACATAATGTCTGAACATTTAATTGCTTGGAATCAATTAATTTGTAAAATATACCCTTTCGTACATGTATTGCTTCCTTACAAATTTAATATTTCGTATATTAGTAAGAAACATTTTACTTGCTTTTCATTTGTAAAAATACTCATTTTTGCTATCTGCTATAATTTATTAATTGTAATGCTATGTATATGTACCAGATTTTTCTTCAACATATTGTTGCATTGTTTTTTTTTTTCTCTGGAAACGTGCCTTCTAATTTTGATTTCCAGTAGCTAAAATTTCAAATATTGATGCTGCCAATTTGCTGCTCAATTTTTTCTAAAAAAACTGTCCACTTAATCTAGTCCAGGTTTTTAATCTCTTAGATCGATGTTTTAGAGATGCTGGATGTAAAACTGAGTGCAACTAAAAGTAATAATTGATTTCACTTTATTATTAAAATTTATAACTGAAGTTATTTAATAATGAAAATTTAAAAAAAAACTGATTTGAAAGAAAATCTTTTTTTATTAAATGAGGAACATAATAAGTAATAAGTTTTACTGAATCAGAAAAACATTGTAATTGCAAAGTTTTCTTCTCAAACATTGTAGTAATGAAATATCATTATTAAAAGCAAGTACCTAATAAAAGTAAAATTTACATTTTATGCATAATTAGTATTAAATCTCATGCATATAAACATGTTTCACAGTAAAACAGTATTAAAATCTATTTAATTTAAGTCTAAACATATGAAAGACATTCATGTACATTTAAAAACAACGCAAATGTGAAATAAAATAAAATGTTGATAAAATTAAAGTTTCTTTAATTTTTCTATTTATATTCAATTTAAACTTTTCTGTTTATTGTGAAATATAAATTAATAAGGTATATTTTAAAATAACTTTTGTTATAAATAAAGAATAATATTTAGGGTGGCTTTTAAACATTTATTGAGAAGAGTGTATGCAATGTAAATAAATTAAAAATTGTATGCTAGGGAATTTAAAAAATCTAAGCGTTTAAAATATTTTTTATGTAACTAATATTCTTTTCAAATGTAAAGTTAACTGAAGTTATACTTTTCATTTTACAAGATAGATCATATTTTCTTCAATAATAATTATTGATAACTATTAATTAATTACTAATGTCTTAAATGATGTTTTTAAGGCATGTTGTTAAAAAAAGGGCAAATGTTTGGATTTAAAATTTTTAAATTAAGATTAATTTAAGTATTTAATGTGTAATTTTACTGTTGCAGCAGCATGCTATTTTACTGATTAAAATTCTTCTTTAAATTATTACAAAATTTACATATTTAATATTAAACTAAAAAAAAATGCAATAGCTTTTGTTTTATTGAAACTGAAACTCATTTTCTGATCCTGTCTAAGGATTCTTCTTAAATTTTTGATTATGTGAAAATTTTTAAAGTTTAATATAAAGCTGATTTTTTAGGATATTTATTTTTCGCTAACATTTATTTCATCACACTATTAATATATTTTTAAGGAAAAGAAAAGTATCTAACTATGAAAATTTATTTCGCTTGATTCTTAACATGCATGTGCATAAATGAATTTTTCAAATAGCTATTACTTCTGGTCTATTACTTAAGTAAGATTATTACTTGTTCAGAAACTGTAGTATTTAATTGTTTTAGCAAAAGTATAATACATATTGGAATCAAAATGCTATAGTATGTTAATTAGTAAAATTAGTTTCATGTAATGTGAAAATATTTTAGGAAATAAAGAAATTGTGTTTATTTATATTGCTAATTAGTAACTTTTATATTTCTATTCTTGTCATATGTAGAAATAACTACTTGTGTATTAGAAAACCGTTTTTGTAGTTTTTTATTAATTATATTAAATTTTGATATAATTTGAAATTCCTGCGTTTTGAAGCACTGAAGTTTGGCTTTTTAATATCTGCTACGCTTTTAAATTTATTTTAGAATTAACATTTGCTTTTTCAATTTTTATTGAAAAAAATTTTGTTCAATTTTATGATGATTTCATTGTAAAATGTATGATTTTTATTATTTATTCTTTATATATGTATATATACATCAAATAGTCCACTAGATTCTGTGATAAAAATTTGAGCTCTGTAAAAATAGTCAATTGGAACAGTTTGTAAGGATTATACTTCTAAATGAGTATATTCCATCTAGTTTTGTGGTAAATTGTTGTAATTAAAAATTTTTACAATGTGTATATTCCTTGTGCAGTACATCACAAGCATCTTCAAAACTAATATTTTTGTGAATTGATATTAAATTTATGAAACTTGTGATCACATATATATACTGTGTTAAATAAATATATCCTGTATCTCTTTGTCATTTAGTTTCTTGATTTGAAAAAAGACAACACAAATATTTATTTTATTTATGTATTTATTTATTTATTTATTTATTTTTGTAATTAATAGTTTGAAATAGATTAAAGTTTTCTTTACTTGTTAACATACTTGGTTTCTAATATTATATCTTTGTTCTTTTTTTAAATTGTAGTATATATAAAATCATTTTATTTAATATAAAAATAAACATAGTTTTAAAAAAATTCGAAAAATTAAGATAGATCGTTTAAAAGCAGCTAAAATTGAATACATTGAATATTTTACAAAGTTAGATTGATTAGCATTATGCAAAGAAAGGGATATTAAAATGTTTATGTAAAAAAAAAACAGTTAAGTTTTTAAACCAGTTTTTAAGATAAGCCATTCTATTAAACAGTTTTGAGCTGGAGATAAAAAAAAATTGATTTAGAAATGATACTTTAAGCAGAAATGCGTTATTGAACGTTAGCCCACTTTTGTTTTATGGTAAATACATTCTGAATCCAATTTTTACTGATGATTCTATTTCTTTGAATACCAAGAATGAATTTTTTTTTGGAAGTGATAGGTATCTGTGATCGAATGCACACATCGCAACAAGAACCCACCATTTTTTTCCACATTTGTTTCTGTTGCAAGGATAGAGTAAGAGGCATATCGAAAGCTGTCTTTGTTTGCCTTATTATTCCACAAGAGGGAATGTTTGACTTGAGCACTTAAATAGGGTTTAAAATCAGTTGGGATTTGTTCAATGGTTATCTGTTTTTTATCTCCTGAGTTATTCTTGGTTAGAGAACGAAGAATCAGACAGTCCGACTAAGACAGGGCCATTTGGGGCTGTTGCCCCCCGGGGTTCCACATCAGAAGTGCTCTTAGATCGAATAGAAAGTTTATTTTACGTTGTCAACCGAATAGAATCGTTTGCCAAATCGAATACAAAGTTGATTCTTGTGGAGCAAAGGGGGGCCACCAAAGAAGCTTTTACCCCAGGCCTCAATTAGGCTAAGACGTGCCCTGGGAAGCATTCTGTGTCTAAAATAGGATGAATAGTACTTATTCTATGTTTAATATATGATGAATAAATAAATATGCAAAATATAGGCAATGTATATTTAAGTGTCGCACAAATGTGTATTTGTTACTGCATGAAGTTCTCAGTGCTTAGAGGTACAGAGATGACATTAAAGTTTTTCGTAAGCTGACGCATTTAAGGCAATTTTAATTTTTTTTAACTAATAATTGCCCTAGCATTTCTTCATTATCCAATATTTTGAGATTTAGTGCTTTTCCGATTTTTGTCCATTGAATATATGAGGGATGCCGTCAAAATGTGTATAGCTATCTCCAACTATGTATGGATTTAAACTTTTTTTGTGTGATTAATAAATTAATAGTATGTGTTCAGCTCATTAATAAAATAGCATTGCTGTTTGTGATGGTTATACTTGTTATTGAGAAATATTACTGAACTTAGTTTACATGTGGGAGAAGATTTTCTTGTTGTGTGTGTGATATGGAGATGTAAACATACGGCATTTGAATATTACATACGCAATTACTCAAACGATAACATTTTGTTTTGTGTTTTTTAAATTAATGAATAAATATTATCAATTAGTTTTGTCCGGTTTGATTGCTACTTTTTGAATTATCAGTTTCCATTGTTTAGTTTTTGATAGTTTCTCAAGGACATTAAGTTTAAGCTTAAGTGTCCTTAGATAGCCATTTTTATTACAAAATTGCTTAACACACATAAAAAGTATCTACAACGAAATTTATTTTGCAAAAATTAAATAGTCAAACCAGTATTTATAATCAGAGAAATTTAAAACTTCTCTAAAAAGATAATTAGTACATGCATTTTTTTACTGGGTGATATATATAATTTTAATCCTACATTTGTTACTAATAATTATGATTTAGTAATGTGTTCTTAATTATCACAATCTTAAATATTATTTTAAATTGTTAAACTCATTCACATTCTATTAATTAAATAGGAGGCAGTTTAATTTGAACTACACACAACTCAGATAAAAATTCAAGGAATAATGTTAATGTGAATTAAACATATAATTTTCAAGATTGAAAAATAAAATTTTTACAGACGTATATACATAAAATTAAGACATAAGCATGAGTACTGTTTATTGCAAAAAAATTAACTATATAGTTAAAATGCTAACATTATGAGAAATTAATGCCAGGCAGATAAATAAGTGTCATTAAATGCCGCTGGTGGTTTTGTAGAAAAATAAGCTAACATCGTATTAGAAGACAATACTAACAAGTTCAAACTACTTATTAGATATGTGAAGATCATCATTATTTCGAAAACTTTTATCCTTTTGAAAGGTATATAGATAGAAAGTTCCAAAAGCAAAATATGAATCATCAAAAATTTTCCTTCCTAAATAATGCAACAATTCTTAAATTCTAGGAACGATGTGAAGTTAAATATGTCATGGTAGCAATGCCTCCAAATGAAAGGATACCTCTGGGGGTGACAAGCCAAGTATTAGGGGGGGTCTTTTCCTTGGTCCCTGCTTCAAAATCACGAAGACTCCACTCGGCTGCTTCTATCTAACTGTTAGAGCCCAATTTAAGACTAGGTACAGGGAAGCATGCTGGTGCAACAACAACAGATCAATGTAAACATGTCTCCAACCCACGGATTCCAGCAACCCATGGAGGGAGAACGTGGTTATCCTCATAGTCATTGTCCTTGGCAAATGATGCCACACGTTTGCTGATCTTACTGTGAAGGTACTGAGCCACTGGAGCTCTGAACTGGTAGCAGAAGAGTATAACTTGGGTATTCTGATTCTTGAGAATAAGTACTCAAATACTTGAATTAGAGTGATGTGCAGAGAAAAAATAGAAACCATATTTAAAGAATTGGGTTTTTTCAAAAAAAAGTATTGCATTTTTTAATTTTTATAACAAAAAAGTCAGTTTTTTGAAAGAATTTTGTAGCACACTGACTTCCAAAAAAGTTAAGCACCTAATGATAAAATGCGAAAAGAAATACCTATCACTTCATTGTTTAACAACGGATTTTGTAGACGAATATGAACTTCAGTGGTTTAGTAGTAAATACCAAAATCATATTGTACTTACAAATAATTTTTTTAACTTAAATAATATTATTTTTTAACATTGTGTTGTGTATTTATTATGTTTTTATTCCCAGGTTCAAACCTGAAAATAAAAGCAACTGGATTTGCGTTCGTAATTAAAAATTGCTATTAATATTTAATCATAAAATTACCCATCCATTTACATGCATAGAAAATTTATTTTACATATCATATTTCAAACATTAAGCATTACTAAAAGTATAGTTAAATACCCACGTGGCATTCATAATTTAAACTAACTAACTAAAGTAATAAAGTAAATGGTACCACAATACATATACAAAGCCGACCGATGGCTGAGTGGTTAGCGTTCCTGACTCCTGAGATGTGGGTCCCGGGTTCGAATCCCGGTTTGGGCATGGATGTTTCTTTCCTTCTCTGTTCTCTCTGTGTTTCTCTGTCCTTTCTTCTGTGATGTTGTATGAATGTGGCCCACTCTATAAATGGGTTTGTGGTGGTATGGCGCGGGTAACGCTACTCGCCTCCGTGACTTGGTTCACAGGGGCCTCGCTGGGTAACGATAAATGAGTAGCAGTTTCGGGCCTTGTTGTGGCATAGGGTTCGTCACCCAAGTGTGCCCGCCATTGGAATAATATATATATATATATATATATATATATAACCTACTGACTGAAAAATTAATTTATATAAAACAAAAACACTGACTTAAAGAAGAAAATTCTCTTACTAAGCGGCCTATTTTGAGACTTCGGAAACTTGTGTAAGTAGAGTACATTTCTTTGGCGTTATTATCAGAAATCCAGATCCGTATTATAGGAGAGCACATGCCATCTTTTCCAGTCTGAGAAGTCATAGGATTAGATTACTCAGACTTTGTGATTTTGCAAGTCTTTAGGATTCAGTAGAACGTCAGACTAGAATTACAAGCAGATCTTTTTCCTTGCAGAATTTATAAGCTCTCACTTCTGCATTTCCTGAAACTGCTTCCCCTCATCTCGAATTCCCGTATGTCTTGAACTTTGTCCCCTCGCTCTCTTTAGAACCGGTTTCTCATAAACGAAGGATATATAAAAAGAGCCTACCAGTCAGAAAAAAGAATATTTAGTCAATTTACAAAAACTATCCAACCAGTGAATACAACAGTAGCTTCACGCGGCTTCATGTAATGATTTACATTTTTTACATTTTGTTACGATTTACATTTAGTAATTTACAAAAACTATCCCATCAATGAATACAACAGTAGCTTCACGCGGCTTCGTGTAATGATTTACATTTTGTTACGATTTACATCATTAAGTAATTAAAAAAATTACGATTTACATTTACATCATTTAGTAATTTACAAAAACTATCCCATCAATGAATACAACAGTAGCTTCACGCGGCTTCCTGTTACGGTAAGCCAAGGGAAGCATCATTTGCTGTGGACAGTGAATGGGAGGGTGACCGCATTCTTCCTCACTGAGTTGCTGGTATCAAGTGGATTAGGGACCTGTCCACATTAATCTGTGACGTCTGTAGTCCTTCTGTAGTCGCGGAATGGAATTACATTTGACATTTCATTTAAGGTTTTCGGTGTTAAGCGATCTCTTCTTAAATTTCTAAATAAAAATATACTGGTATATGAGAAAAGGAAAAAACTGTCCTCAGTTGTACTATATAACGAAAAAACATGAAGTTGGGATAACGTGTAAAGGATTAATATTTTTTGAATCTCGTTTTGAATCCATTGAATACATTAAATTACCTTATAAAGTTGTTTGTGGCTTAATATTTTTTTATTTCTTGAAGCACTATATTGGCTATTGAAACATGAAAGTGATTCTAAAAAGGAATGGTCTAAATTAGTTGTTTTCTGCATCATCATTACTTCTTGAATATATTCAAATCATGGTTTCACACAACATTATTATAATAAGTAGTAGCAGCGCTGCTTACAAACTATATATAAAGTGAAAGAATTATGTATAGACCTCAATGATTAATCTTATAGTGGTGTCTAGAATTTCATGCCTATTCTGTACACCTTTTCATAGTTTTGTATGCAGACGACCCATCACCATTTGTGCATGGAATATACGTGTAATATTCCATGCACAAAGATAATAATAATATCTCGAACAGAGTTTCGTTCTCTTGATCTTCTATAATAATTTTTGCGTGTTTTTATGCTTTCCGAGCTCATATACGCTTGTCATGGTTCATATCTAGATAGATCGATATATAGATCAAATCTCGACTTATCCATGCACCAGACATTACCTTATTCATATGTTGGTGGCACTAAATTAACTATGGCCCTTTGCATTATACAGATAGAGAAACAAGCTTATTATATTCAAGTTTATAGTTCATTGTTACGGAGTCTTCTGAGAACATTAGATACGACTACCTATGTCTTATCAATGACCTCATATCTAACAAGTGGCATAGATGTTTTTGATTTCACTGGACTCCAACAGCTTATATGGAGATCATAACCCTTTGATGACCACAACTAATTTTTCGGAGAACTGTTTGATTGTTTTAGAATCGTTTATATATTGTAGAAGGATGAAGGCCAATAAATATTAATCCATATCTTAAATAATTTTCCTGCTTCATTTAGAGTACAGAGTTTATTAATTGCTATTCTTCCTAAACAGCAATTTGCAATTTAATGAAAGGTGCAAGTCAAATGAAGTACATACATATGTCATAGGTTTCTCAAATGATTTAAAAAGATTCAGGTCCGGGGAGAATATCTAAGTCATCTGCATACATAATTTTCTCGTTATTCTGGAAATCAATAACAACATCTGTGGGGAAGCTCATTTTTTATTTATTAGAACGAAATCGGAACCACTTACCTCAATGATTAATCTTATAGTAGTGTCTAGAATTTCTTGCCTATTCTGTACACCTTTTCATAGTTTTGTATGCAGACGACCGACTATGTGTAATATTCCAAGCAAAGATAATAATAATATCTCGAACAGAGTGTCGTTTTTTTGATCTTCTATAATTATTTTCGCGTGTTTTTATGCTTTCCGAGCTCACATACGCTTGTCATGGTTCAAATCTAGATAGATCGGTATATAGATAAATTCTCGACTTATCCATGCACCAGACAGTGTCTTATTCATATGTTGGTGGCACTAAATTAACTATGGCCCTTTGCATTATACCGATAGAGAAACAAGCGTATTATATTCAGGTTTATAGTTCCTTGTTACGGAGTCTTCTGATAACATTAGATAAGACCACCTATGTCTTATCAATGACCTCAACTGTCATACAAGTGGCATAGACGTTTTTGATTTCACTGGACTCCAACAGCTTATGTGAATATCATAACCCTTTGATAACCACAACTAATTTTTCGGACAACTGTTTGATTATTTTAGAATCGTTTTTATATCGTAGAAGGATGAAGGCCAATAAATATTAATCTATATCTTAATTATGTTCCCTGCTTCAATTAGTTAATTTCCAGTGACTCATTAGTTTCATCCAGCTTCTTGTAAGATCAGCAACGAGAAGCATCATTTGCCACGATGATCACATTCTCCCTCACTGCGTTGCTGGAGTGTTCTGTGGGTTGGGAATTTTTCCACTTTAATTTGTGATGTCCAAAGTCCTTCCGCTGGTGTGGCGTGGATGTGTAGAGGAGGATGTGGCGCGGCTTCGCCACCTGACTTTGTTTAGATAATAAACAAGTATACCAAACCTGTTAACCTAAAGGTGCAAAGTTATGTATTTATGCTTCAATTAATCTACTAGTTCTAATATTCATTTTCGAGAAACCATAGAAACACGCTTATTTTAAAAACAAAATTTACACAAATTTTTTTTATATAAATTTGTATGTAATTTCTGTAAACCCTGAGTATAGTGATGGCTTCTCATAAAGCTAAGTTTTTTGTATATTTCTCATCACGCAGAGCCATGATTAGCAATTACATAATTTACTTGCATTATTTATTTTGCTTTATCTACAGCATTTCTAATTTTCATTTGCTTACTTAACTTTTGAAAACGATTGTTAAAAAAATATAAAAAATAAAAATAAAAAAACATGCAAAAATACACGAAAAGCATGCAAATTTCTCTCTGCGTATTTCACAACATGGAACCGTGATTAACTGTTACGTAATTTATATACATTCATGTATCTCTAGGTTGAGAAAAAATCGGGTATATTCCCGAGAATAAAAACCCGGGAAATTCAGCGGGAATTTTCAAAGCTCTCAGTAAAGTTGAAAATTTTCAGTTTGTGTAAATTAAAATGTTTTCTTTTATTAAATAAATTTATTAAAATAAATAAAAAAAATTCAGTTAATTGCTTATGAACCTATTGAAAAAAATGATTCGAATTGTTTTTCTAAATTTTCAGAAAAAATATTACAATAGTCATATTCACGTGTTTTTCAATAATTTTTTAAAGTATGTAATACACTTTCTCATTTTATTAATAAATTAATGAAAATAATCTTCCACGATAGGAAAGAAATTTAGCATTGTAGAAAAATTTAGAATAACTTTAAAGATCAGTGTTAGAGAAAAACTCAATTTCTTTTTCTAAGCATGAATTTATAACTAAAGTAATAAAGACCGAAATTCGATAATCCTGAGAAATAGATCTTGATATTTTTTTTATTAAATAATGATTAATAGCTTTATTATTTTGATTAGTATTTTTCTTTTGCACAGCATGAAACATAATTAACTTTCGTCCTAGAGGACAGAACAAATATATTTTGCATCAGTTTGGCTTGGATAAAAAAAATCGCCTTATGAACTTAATACATTTGTCAGCAATCGAGTAGCAGCCATACAAGAACTTACTGCGAACTGTCATTGGCGACATGTGTCCTCAAGGGAGAATCTAGCGGATCTGATATCCAAAGGTTTACCTCCAGGTGACATCATAAGTAAAAACCTGTGGTGGACAGGACCAGCATTTCTTAAGGAACCCACTTAATTACACATGACTAGTATTCCAGAATCTGTTGTGGACAGTAATGAGTACACTCGCGGTAACTGAAACAGCTCGAGAACATTAATTTAACTGTCATAATAGAAAATTCAGTTTTTGGTCATATTCTTAAGGTTACCCATAACTATGTTAAACTAACTAGAATTTTAAGCTTTTGTTTCAGATTTCTTCATAATATCAGAACAAGGGATTATATATATATATATATATATATATATATATATATATATATATATATATATATATATATATATATATATATATTTATACTTCTGGCAATTAAAATTGCTACACCAGGAAAGCGGCACACCACACACGTGAAATTTGCATGACAGGTAGAACTTGCTGTGATATGCAAGTAATTAAATTTTCAGCGCATTCATACAAAGCAGGCGACAGTAGCGACATCTACAATGTGTATAAAACCAGAGATTTGACAGCAGTTTTCTCATATTCAATTTCCGTTTCAACGTTGTTTTCGGGAAAGAAAGTTGTTGTAATGCCTCGTATAAGAAGAAGAAATGTCTATCAGCACGTGTCTGACTTTGATCGAGGAAGGATTATAGCCCATCGGGATTGCGGTTTATCGTACCGCAATATTGCTGCTCGCATCGGTCGAGACCCCATGACTGTTAGCAGAATATGGAATCGTTCAGGACAGTCATACGGAACGTCATCCAGGATCTCAGCGACCCCCCCATCACTAACAGCAGAGAAGACAGACATCTTATCCACATGGTCACAAGGAATCGTACAGCCACGTCACGAACCCTGAGTCGAGAAATGGAGTCATTTGCAAGGCAACAAGTTTCTGCTCGAACAGTTCGACGACGTTTGCAGCAGCATGGATTGTCTGCACGGTGATCATGGCTTCGGCTACCATTGACGCTGCGTCACAGACAGGAGCGCCTTCAATGGTGTGATCAGCGACGAACCTGGACGCGGGAATGGCATCACGTCATCTTTACAGATGAATCTCGGTTCTGTATACAGGACCATGATGGCCGCATCCGTGTTTGGATGCATCGTGGAGAACGCGCATTGCCAGCTTGCATTGGACATCGCCATACTGGCCCATCTGCTGGAGTGATGGTTTGGGGTGCCATTGGATACACGCCTCGATCACCTCTTCTTCGCATTACCGGCACTTTGAACAGCAACCGTTACATTTCCGATGTGTTAAGGCCCATGGCTCTGCCCTATCTTCGAGACCTCCCTAATGCTTTGTTTCAACAGGATAATGCACGACCGCATGTTGCCCGTACTGTTCTGAACTTCCTTGATACAGAACTGGTTCGACTGTTACCCTGGCCAGCACGTTCTTCTGATCTGTCACCAATTGAGAACGTGTGGTCAATGGTTGCCGAGCGATTGGCACGCCCTCACTCACCATCCACTACTGTCGATGAACTGTAGCATAGTGTTGAAGCTGCATGGACTGAGATCCCCGTACATGCCATACAATCTCTGTTTGACTCCATGCCTAGGCGGATAAATGCTGTTATTGCAGCCAGAGGTGGCTGCTCTGCGTACTGATTTCTCAAGATCTATACATCCTAATTTCCTGTAAATCTAATCACTTGTTCTTTCGACTATAATGTATGTGTCCAATAAATATCGTTCTGTTATTTGCATTCCTTCTTGGTGTAGCAATTTTAATGGCCAGTAGTGTATAATACATGAGCCTCAGAAAAGAAATTGAAAACTTATAGACTCACTCTCTCAACTTTTAACGATATTATGTTAGCGATAATTTTTCAGGATTGGCATTTAGCTCGCAATAAATTAAAATTTGATGATTAAAAATAAATAATTTGAATATTACTAAAAATGACAATTGTTATAATTCTAATTTCTTATACATTTTCTTGCAATCTTAAAATACGCAATCAAAATATATCATATATATAGATCAACGTTTCCAGAATAAATTTTCAATCTTTTCATTACATTATATAACTTATAAGTTCGAAATGATGTTTATTTTTGTATAGTGTCAGACGATAAACCAGCAACATTAAGCTGAGATGAAGAAAAATATCGGTTTCATTCGTGTCCTCAACAGGTGGCGCAACTCGGAAATTTGAGAGTTATCGATCACGCGATCAACTATAAGGACATACACTTCGCAGCAACTGATTATTTCGCAGCATCGCGCCAGCAGTGGATCATGCTTACGCAATCACAGTTTAGCATCAAGATTTCAGTTTCGGTGAGTTTAGAAAATGGCTGTCCTTAAGTTTTGTAAATAAATATTTAATATAAAAATTGACTATAATATTTGATCAATTATAATTATTTACAGTTTAGAATAATGATGTTATTATTATAATAAAAATATTATTATCTTGTACTCTAAGAAGATATTTCCTTCAATTAAATATTCTTTTAAAATAAATACTTCTTAAATTATTGCAAACATTTAATAAGTTTGAATTATGTATCAATAAATATTAAAAAGGATTATAGAGTGGAATTAAAAATTAAAAAAAAGAACACTTTTTTTGGTTAGTAGATTTACTTTTTAATTTATTGCGAGTTTTAAAGCTAATTATTCTGTTATCTTTTAAGAGAACTAACAGAAAATCTCAAAAGGTTTATTTTAATAAGTTAAGAATTCAGATCAAAATTTCCAGAAGTTAATCATACTATAAAAATGTAATAATTGAAATAGTCGAATAGTTGAGTGTATGGAAATACACTTAAGATGCAAATGTACAAATTAATAAAAAGGAAGTTATAAAATTTTACAGAAGTTAAATTATCAAAAAGAATACTATAAAGGAATATTATATATATATATAAGTGGATAATTATTTAATAATAAAGGAGTTGTTAAAAAATGTTAATTCTTGTTTTTATTTTAAAATATATTATGTGAATATATAAATAATTATGATATAAATACCTAAACTCACAAATCCTATGAGTGAAAGTATTATAAAAGTATATATATTAAATTAATCTATGCTTAAGAACTAAGATTAGGCATTTTGTATAAAATTTACTTTATAATTCATATCCCTAAATTTTTATACAAACATTTTTATGGATTTTTTTTGTGATATTATAAATAGTTCTGTTGATTTGTGTATAAAAAAATAATAAATTTTAATATTTGAATTGAATTGTTTTTCCATATGCATCAATTTTACCTCAATTTAACTGTCATATTCTGTGTCAAATAATTTAAATTTTCAAGCATTGGAAAGTAAAATATTTGTGTATTTTTTTTATCTTTAATTATAATGAAAGAATGAACACGTTTTCCCTTCATATTTTTATAACTTATTTTAACTTTATACAATTTACGAAACAATTATATAGAATTAAATTAATTCGCTAATACTTAAGAATGGTGTATATATATATATATGTTTGGACTTTGAGCGAGTGGTATATTTACTTACCTAACAAATTTTAAGGTCTACTTAAAAATAATTTGTAGAGTAGTATTTAATATTTTTTATGTTCCAGCAAATTCATTGGCAATCTAGTACCAGCATGAGATGATTGATGGTGGCTATAGGTGTTGGTACTGAATACCACTTCGAACGGGGTGTTCAATTTAAATTGTGATTTCCCATGAATATTAGCCAGATATTCAAAACTAATTATCAGTAGAGTGACCAATAAACCAGTTATTTATAAGTTTTTATTAAAATATAAATATATAATCATTTGATTAGAAGAATATTTTGGTACAACGTTAATACCGAGCAGTAGGAAGATAATATGTGTTGAGTTTCTACGTAAAGAAGACATTTAAAAATATTTATAAGAAACTGAAAAGCAAAAAGATATTTAAATTATGTAAAAAATATTAATATGAATTCATTATAGGGGTTCTAATTTTGCTTTCTCTTGCAGGTGTTTTCATCTACTTTTTTTCCAGAAATTTTAAGTCAGCTATATTTTAATTTTCAGAACAAAGTAACTTAGGAAAAGTTCATTCACTTCTTAATATGTATAAGATTTTTGCGAAACATTTAACTATTTTACAAGCATTCATCTAGCTTAGGCGCAAAAACAGGATATTTGAATTAGCTTGATTTTAACGTTTTTGTGCCAACAGACCGACCTTCATTTAGCTATGAATGAGCTCTACCAGCTTAGGTAAAGATGGCTGGAGATTTTTTATTTGATAATTTTTTATTTTATAATTACAACAAGAAACTCTTAAGCTTTTCTGAACAGTAAATAAACAAAAAGAAAAAATTAGGTAAAACAAATTAAAATATTCTTTGAGTTATGAAGGACAAAATCTTTCTGAGCATTTCTTTGAAATCCATGTCTCCATTTTGCCATCTAAATTTCTTTTGTTTTCAACCAAAAGAAAAGTTGCTTATGGTCAATTAGAAAGTCCATCAGCCTATTGAGCTTTTTCCGGAATGTCAGTTTTCCATAGCTTTCTTTTTCCAAATTGTTTCCTATTCAGTTGTTGGAGCCACCAAATGCCAGGATGTTGTAAAAGGGCTAGTTGTCAAGTTGTGAGGTGGGTTTCCCTCATCTTCACATGTGCAGTAGTGGGTTGAAGCCATTTAAAATGCTTAAAATAAGTGGGAAAAGGCTTATGACCATTGAGGAAAAGTATCTTGGTTTTGAAAGAATGCAGGGGATGCATAGAAACATTTGGTTCTAAATCAAAAATGGAATGGTATGTATTATCGTTGTGTGACCCAGTCTTCTTGCCAATTTTTCACTCCAGTTTCTGAGGTTAATTTTTATAGAGCATCGTGGGAAGAATATAATTGTGGTTTAGTCGTCTGAGATGATGCCATTTCAAACAGCTTGGTTCGCTCTCTCGTTGCCAGCGTTTCTCACATGGGCTTTGACCTAATTGATTGTGGTATCAGAAAAAAGAGTAGATCATTCTGGATTGGTTTGGTTTGTTTGTTTGTCGCTCAACGATCATTTTTTGCACACGAGGGCTAATTACACCGGGACCTACTGTTAATGGACCTAAGTGGATTCCGAACCACTACAAACATCGAAGCCCAAGGTGTGGTTCGAAACCACGTACTGTCGAACCGAAGGCAAGAGCGATAACCATTCGGCTGCCAGCTCGGCTAGATCATTCTGGGCAGATCGCACTATAGAGCTTTTGCTGATAAGTTGTAGAATTGATTTAATACATGTTTGGCTGTCAGACAAAATTGTGATGGGAGACTATGTTGCTTACTTTGCTTTACAGCCTCTTTTAAAGCTAGGATTTCTGCTTGATATACTGAATTTCCACCTCTGAGCTTAATTTGCCATTCTGATGCATAGCCATCCCTGTCTGAGGAGATTACTACTGCTCCAACGTAATTTCCAGTTTTCGATCCATCAGTGAAGATGTTGATTTTGCCCTCTTCAAAGAGGTTGGAATATTAGGTTTTTAATCAACTGAGATTTGTGATTCCAGATGAAACATTTCTTGATGGATTAAATCTGTCTTCATTTCGACTTCAATGTCTGACGGTAATGGCAAAGGTGGATCAAAAAAGAATTTGGCGAACACATTTTGCTTCTGCTTCTATTGCAAGGTTAAGTGGAGTGAAATCTCCATTATTACTTGGAATGGTAATATTGGATAGTACGAAATGCTCTTGTGATGTTGAGGGGAAATTTTCGCTGAACAGAATTGAGCTTTGTGGATAACTTGGCGAAGAATAGAGTTCCCCAAATGGCTTCTCCTAAACATGCATTCTTTTCGTCACAATTTTTTATATTACTATTCGGGATTTCTTTGAGTACCTCCGCCAGTTACCAGATATTCTTTTAAGTTTTTCATATTGTTCATATCATTTTCGCATTTCATAAGAATGAATATATTTCCTTGATTAATGATATGAGCTTTGAAATTCAGCTTTTTTAACAATTTGATCTCCAGAAATGTATTAGTATATCTGCCTTTTTCAGTCGATGATCACCCAAGAGAATTTGTGGCCCACGATGTAGTTTAGCCATTAGGACATGTGTTGTTTCTTATGACTCTTGGACAAACCAAGCTCGCTATGCCTTGGCAATGCGAATTTAAGTCTTTCATTTTAATTAGAGCACCATGAAATACGTGTTTGCTATTTTTTAAATTCTCCGATAGATGGCACCACCAGAGAATCCACTCCTTCAATTTGGAAATCGATCTGAAGGGGAGGAAATTTTCTCCAGATCATTGCACCCATGGTAACTGCTCAACGACCGACCACAGGACTTTCGATTCCACAGATTTAACGAGCACGTATATCGCATGTACTCGGTGGGTCTTTGGCGGCATTGGGAATCGAACCCCGTCCTTCCGGATGGAAGGTCGATACCCTAACCACTAGGCTACCACAGCCATAGAGGAGAGATTTTGTTTTTTTATTGTTTTTTCATATACGAGATCTCAATGTTGAAATCATCTGTCCATGATTTGACTGCGAGATTTGCTCGCCATTTTTCCAAGCTTATTTTCACTTCGTGCTGCCACCACGAACGTGAAGTCATCTGCAAAAACTTGCAGACGTGCTGAACTTCTGAATCCAGATCTTTTCCTGTGACAGATCAATTGAATTTCAAGGGAATTCCAGAGTATTGGACCACGGCAGGAGCCCTGATGACGCACATATTTTTGTTCTTTCCTTGCCATACCACTTTTAGTGGATAAGATGACTGATCTATCATCTAAGTGGCTAATTAGAAAGTTTCTGATGTTTTGTGGCAGTTTGTTGATAGGAGGATCTGCTGAAGCTTATGTTGTTGAAATAAGTTTTTTTTTTTTTTTAAATTATCTTGTACAACTTACACACTTTTGTAAAAACTATTTTAATTTCCAAGAATTTTGGTAAATAAATTAGGGAGAATTTATTTACCCAATGTAAACTTCTCCTGAAAATGAATTTACGATAATTTTTTTTTTAAAAATATTAAAACTGTATTTTTACTTTCAGGAAATATGAAATATGTGTCTTAAAAAATAATCGAAATGAAAAATCTAGTAAAAATTAAAATTCAAAAGCTACAACAATTCGATTTTTTCAAAAACTATGAAATTTGAAGAATTAAAAATTTTTTTAAAATGCTTAAGGACTTTTTTAAATATAAATAATAATTTAAACAAAAATAATTGTTATATAATCATTAGTTTCTATATTTTTCGAGTTGAATTGTTAAATTATTAGAACAATATTACTTATAAATCCTCTATCATTTTAGATTATCAAAAAGTTTGAGTGAAAAAATCATTTTGTTTTGATACTGATGAAATTTTAATGGATATTTTTATTCACGAATCACACTATATCTTCAGTAGTTTCTATTGACTCTAAATTAGATCAAATATGATTTTTTTTTCAGAAAGTTTTAGAATTTAATTATTTTAGTGGTTATCATTTCTTTTATAGCCAATCATGTCTGATTAACTTAAAAAAAAGGTCACTTGTGAGAGGTTTTTGATACACAAAGAACAAAGATATCAATAAATTATCATACAATTATTTTAAGTTTGATTTTGAATTAATGATATTAAAATACTCTATGTGATAAATAAATATGCAATATCATCATTTACAAAACAAACTTTAGTTTCTGCCAGCGGAAGGGGGCTAAAAGAAATATTTTCGTCTCGCGTCTGAGTAGAAACAATTTCTTGACTAGACGACGCCGGAACTGGCTTTTTGTTACTCTTCAATAGTTCTCTTCTCGTTGTTGTATTGCAGAATGATTGATTACTCACAGAAAATTTATTCGTTGTATTGAGGAATACGCTGTTATACGTATATATATATATATATATATATATATATATATATATATATATATATATATATATATATATATATATATATATATATATATATATATATATATATATATATATATATATAATATATATATATATATATATATAATATATATATATTATATATATATATATATATATATATATATATATATATATATATATATATATATATATATATATATATATATATATTATGTATATATATAGATTAATATATATATATACATAATATATATATATATATATATATATATATATATTATATATATATACATATATATATACATATATTATATATATATATATATATACATATATATATATATATATATATATATATATATATATATATATATATATATATATATATATATATATATATATATATATATATATATATATATATATATATATATATATATATATATATATATATATATATATATATATATATATATATATATATATATATATAATTAATATTTTCAGCACATATCGCAAAACTGATTTCCATTATTTATACATTTTTAGTATTCAACACAGTCTAAATGAATAAGGAATTTGTCAGTGAATATTAATTTATTTTAAAACTTTTTTGATTCATGATTAAAAATAGAGTATTTAGGTTTTTTTGGTAGATTAATAAATTGTTTTGTTTATTTAAATGTGTTATGGCCCAACTTTATTAAATAAATGCTTTCTCTTAACTCGTAACTGAAAATCTTTAGATAAAATATCATTTGTTATGCTTCTTAGAAAAACAGACTCTGATAATTAACTTTATTGATTAAACTAAATTGAAACATATTTAGTGCATGTATTGAGTAATTTAAACTTTTGCATTCAATATAAGTGGCAGATTTATTAACAATTGCTTTACTTGAGTTGTTTTTCAAATATTGTTCTTTCGAATATGAACTGAAATTTATGTATATAATTGAAAATGAAAGCAAAATTACCCTTACTACTGAATTTGGAAAAGATTGCAAGTTTATAGGAAGAAAAAAAATCATACAATTATAATAAGTTTCTATTGACTTACATTACAATTTATGTACAATAATACATAATATTAATGTATTAAAGGATCATTCTTCACTATAAAAAAGTATTTTTATAAAAACATCTTGCATTCGTAATATTATCAGATTACGAAGGCAAAATCATTATACAATATATCTTTTGTATGTACAGTTTATATTAATTATAGAGACTTTATATATATAATTGCACGGATTGTATATTTCCCTTCTCTTATTTATTCTCTATTTTTTTAATAGATTAATGACTAATTTTTTGTAATTCTTAATTCCAGTTAAATTTTTTATTAAAAATTTTACTTACCTTTAAGTAGGAAATTGAATGAAGTTTTAAGTTTAAAATCCTTTTTTATGCTTACATTCATTACATAACTTTAAATAAATAAATACACTTCCGATTCCTTTCTTTCGTAAACAACTGGAAGATAATAAAGATACTTTATGGAAATAACTTAAATCAATATGATTTGTCTTGTCATTATATTTTTCCACCTTCAGTTCGATCACCGTTGTTTTTTATGGCTGACAACCAATAATTTATCTATTTGTCACTGTTAGTCTTTTCAAGCTTGTAACACAATACTTCTAGTAAAACCACAATCACATTTACAACAAACATTAATCTACTCCGTAAGTTTCCCAAAAACATCCTGTTGTAATACCAAGTATAAAAACATCCTGACGTATTCTTACAAACATATTATTACTTGAATGCTTTCATTTGAAAAAGAATCTCGGGAAAATAAGATTCAAAGCAACTTTTTTTTACACTATTTCATTGCGACATTTTAAAATTATTGTTGCATTCCAAGTCTGGTAACTCCATCTGACATCAAGGTGTATGAGTAGTATAAAATTAAATACATACCACGTAAAGACTTATTATGTTTACAATACTTACATAATAAAATGACTTACTTTTTTCCAGGTTCCAGTTTCTATTTCCTATTCTATAAATGTTCCCCAGAAGATTTCCAACTTACAGAATCAACTAATAAAACGATAGAAGGAGAAGAAGAAACCAAAATTTCAAAACTTCTTCATTAGTAAGTATATAAGATGACGTTTATGATTTAGAAAGCAAATTCATAATCAGCCGAACAAAAAATTCTGTGAATTTTATTATATTTCATTATTTTATTAACTATTATATTTCATATCAGTTTTAAGTTTTGCAAATAATATCTATATGTCTATATGTATGTCTCTCTCTCTCTCTCTCTCTCTCTCTCTCTCTCTCTCTCTCTCTCTCTATATATATATATATATATATATATATATATATATATATATATATATATATATATATATATATATATATAT